>CAJPEX010005095.1:0-17980 GCA_905338405.1 Notodromas monacha | reverse complement strand
GGGTTTCACTGTACTTGTGTATAAGAGGTATAAGGGAAAAGAAAGAACAAGGTTTGATAACCTGCTGCGCTTCAATATTTGGATTTCAGAATATTTTTGAAGGACAACACCATCCAGAAAAAAATTTGATGCACAATAATTCTGAAGATTTTACTAAAACAAATGTGTACCACAATCTTTTTCAACAAAAGCTCATTTTCTAAATAAATTAATTTATTCAGATTTTTGCCTTAAGGAAAATTGACATAATTTTCTGCAAATTTCATTTCAGTTTTTGAATAGTCTGAAATATATTGGGTTGAATAATGTTTGGTGATATTATAAAAGGATGCACTAAATCCTTGAATGATTGGTTTAATTCGTAAGGGATTCTGTGAACACACTTTGTAAAAACCTACGACTAAAGCCCAGTATTGTCACTTTTCCGGTCTCTTTTAAAGTTTTAAGCAGAACCTACAACTACCAATAACTTAACTAGCTTTAAGAAGTAAACAACTTGGTACCAAAGGAGTAAATGTTGACTGTTTGCTTTTCAGGCAATATTCGTGCCTTTTTGTTCTTTTTCTCTTTCCTCTTCAATTCTTTTATTTTTTGGCACTGAAAAATGCCGCAGTGATAATCCACGAGTTCATCCAGGAATTCCTTCTCATATGGCATCAACTGAAGCAGCTTTTAATCGTGTCAAAGTCCTACCCCTGGACTTTGACTCCGACTAAAAGAAGAGAAAGTTTTACTATTAGGACTTTTGTGTGGTCCTTAAAAAGTTCACTCAGTAGAAAGGACGTAAGTAGTCTTAGTATCTAGTTTATATTCAATTCATTTTGCATTTTGATTTTCTTTTGAAGTCAAAAAATTCAGATTAGTCGAACTAATTCTGCTTGACTTGAAAAAAGTTATTTTCAAAATTAATATATTATAATGTGCATAAATATATGATATCATAACTCTTCCAAAGAATCACAAAATATTTCCCAAGTCTCCCATGATGCAAGTAACTATATAAACCAAGGAGCAGGAAATTTCTGGAAAAATCCACAAGATTTTAAAACTTCTGTCAATAAAGTACCGCTAAATTGAGTAATTTGTGTATTAAATTTTTTTTCAGCATGGGTAAAATCTTGGTGAAAAATCAACTTTGAATATTAATGAAAACCCTCATATCCCAGCATTAAGTTTTCAAATGATCATCCTTTCAAATGTGGGTCATTTCAACTGAGTTATTCTTTAATTTTTTTAATTTTTACATTCCCTCTTGAAAACCACAGAAAATGAAGATTTGAAATGTTCAACATTGATGTCAAGAATTTCAAGCTGTGCTATAATGTCTATTTAACCTGGAATTCTAGATTATTTAAGTATGCAACAATGTTCAGAGAATTATAGAATAAGAATCTGATGAAAACTTGGAGCATTTCTGTACATGTAAAACATGTTTTAACAATTTACTGTAGTGAGGCCTCTGGTTTAAAAAAAACTAAATTTAATCAAGGAAAATGTTTGTCAGCTTTGTTTTCTGTAATCTGAATTGCATGTTCCAGGAACAATTTGTATCCCTTTCAAAAGAAGATTGTGGTGGAGACCAATGTTTTCTATATGTTTTTTAGTGCTTATTAGCTGAGGTAGGAACCCAATTTTCTTCAGCAAAGCTATTTTCTAGCCAAGACACCCTATAATTCTGATAATATGATTGAGAATTTTAAAATCTTAGAATTTTGTTGACAATATTCAGTGGCAAGATTTAATTTCCACTTGGAACAAAAGCTCTGTCCTAAGGGATTCAGAATGAACCTGGAAACACACTTGGCATTTCAACATATACAAGTATTGCACAAGTGAATCCCTTTTCTTTTCTTTTCTTTTCTTTTCTTGGCTCTCTCAGCTCCTTTTTCCAGAGGAACCTGGCTGATGGAGGCAGGAAGTGAGATGTTTGCCAATTGGGCTGGAGGCCAATCGAGATCCTGGCCAGCTAGAAAGTGACTGCATGAAAGCAGCATACCCACTTCTGTCTGCTGAGGAAGATATTTTGGCAGGAGTGCCACTCACTGCATTCCAGATTCCCTGCAAGACACAAGCTGGTCTTGTCCTGGTCTGGCTCAGAAGAAACTCTGCAGGCCTGGTGGAACCTGTTGGTCTCTGTGTTTATGCTGTGTGTGTCTCACTTTTCATCCTTTCCTCAACAACTCCAAATCCTACCTGATCTAACAATGTATGCAATGACTTGAGCATAAGTCATTAGTCCCTGGAAACATCAATGGTTCTTCCATGTGACCAGATATACCCCAGGTTCCTTTCTATATAGCTCATCAAAAAGTGACTTTCTATACTGAGACTGACGTGACTGAGACTGACATTTGACATATTTGAGCTGGAAGGGAACCTTGGCTCTCTCTGGACAGTGGAAAAGCTTTCCAGGATTTTCCAAAAGGTCTCTTCCTTCTATACTGCTTTCTTCACAACCTTTATAAATGGATTTTTGAAGGAGTTAACTGGTTGATGCCAAAGGAGGAGCATTTCCTGGAAAGACTTGAGAAACATTTTGAGATGTTTTATAGTCCATTTTCAGCAGCCAACAGGCAGAAGGATCCTTGGCACGTACTGTTTTGAGAGGATCCCTCAGAAACAGTTGATTTTGAGGGATCCTTTGAAAATCAAAGCATCCTTCTGTCTGCTGGTGAGATTTTTCGTTTTCATCTCAAAATGCACATTAAATTGCGCAAGTTTCCTGGAAGGACAAATTTTAATTACTGAAAGCAATCTTTTGAAAAAAAAAGCCAGAGGATCTTCAAAGGATCTGGCAAAAGAATTCCGCGGGAAGTTGTTGAGTGTTTGTGGAACAAGTTGTTGGGGAGTTTCTTTTTTGTGTGCTGTGTGAGAGAGAAACATTCCTTGGATCCCGAGAGGAGAAAAAAAATGTGGGGGGGGGGATCCTCCAGGATCTTGATAACTCGTTGAACTCTCCAGGATCTCTCGCTGGAAGAGGAGGGATCCGCAATCCGGGATCTCATTTCATTCCCACCCCCCTCGAGCAGATAAAAAAAGAGAGTATGAGTGTGGGTTGGGTTATTGCATGGAATGAAGCATTTTATGCATTCTCATGAACCACGCGCAATTTTTTTGTTTTCTGCTCCGGATGCTGGCGAGTTCGGAGTGGAAATTGGCGCGCAAATTGTTTTAGAGGCATCTCGACCTCATTGTACAGCAGGAAAAAAAGTGTTTGGCCGGGGGAAATCGTGTGCTAAAATGCATTTAGCTCATGTTTTGAGGGGATCCACTCGGAAAAAAAGGAGGACTGGGTCGAATTTGTGCAGAAGCTCTTCTTTTTTTTGGCCCGGGGAACTCCATTGCGTCCGTGAGGCTGTAGTAAATATACTTACAAGAAAATAATGTGATGTACTTTATTCATTTTCCTTTGTCATAGTCGCTATTTTTGTTTTGGGTAACGAAAAATCCATCTTAATTCTGAGATGTCCTAAATGAAAGCTTTGCTAAAGAAATAATCTGTTTTCAGAAAAAAATGTAATCAATGTTAGGGACTGCTGGCACACCCTCCCAATTAAATATTACATTAATAAACCATCCTAACCATAATATTACATTAATAAACCACCCAAACCATAATATTACATTAATAAACCACCCAAACCATAATATTACATTAATAAACCATCTCAAGAATAAGTGCTTCAGTCCTAGAGCCTCATACCAAAGAACTTGCCCCCAAAATCTTTGGAAGCTTGTACAATAATGGGCATCATTGTCTTTGGTTTTCCTTTTCTTATCCATTCATAAAATAGGAATTAAAGTCTACTTACCCAAAAACTAAGTCCTCTTTTTCTACACCAAAAAAATTCAACTAACCTTTGAAAACATGTACCAAATATCTCATTCCCATTTTTAGCTTCTACTGCTAAATATCCACCCAATATTTTCTAGGAAATTGTGTGAATTATTGTGTGTGGGTGTGTGTATTTATCTGGAAGAAGATGCTGAGTTCTTGATTCTTTTGGCAGTCTTGGGACAAAAATACTGTAAATATGAATTTCTTGGAGCCTCTATAAACAGGTTCCCAGCCAGTCCTATGCTGATTGATAAGTTTTACTCATAAAATCTATTTGGTTGGGGAAAACCCTAAGAATCCAAAAATGGCATTGTCAGTATAAAAATGTATTCCTTGTTGAAAATTTCAAAAGAGATTCTTACATTTTTGTAATACAATTTGACCAAAGGCCTCTGATTGATCAGCTGAGTAACTTATTCCTGGGGATTCAAAAGCAATCACAGTGAGACCCCCACATGCAGACACCACAGCATGCAGACAATTCAGCATAGCAACACTTATTTTCCCATAACAAATTAATAAAAAAAGGCCTGACATGAGGACACTGACTCAACATAGGGACATTTTGTGATAATATTGCAAATATGTTTCAGGCCAAATTACAAGAAGCCAATATTTCCAACCCTAAAATTGATTCAAGAAAAGTTCTTCTGCCTTTCTCTCACCAATTTACCATCCATTTAGATAATTGAAAAATTACCTCGAGCATGGAAGGACTTACTTCTCTCTTTTTCACTTGAATGTTATTTTTACAGAGAATGCCAACATTTCTATGAACTGTACATAGGTATCAGTAATCAATTCCCCAAATGTCCATATTGTGTTGAAATATATTGATTGAATCTGTTTCAATTGGGAGACCGTTTTTACTTTCATGGAATTATGGTGAGTATTTTTCCATAAAACGCCAATTAAAAATTATATAATGTCAGTCTAAGGGATGATGAGACTCAACTTAGGGACATTCTCAACTTAGGGACACTCTTGATGCACCAATTACTTCTGCATTTTGGGGTCTCACTGTATATACACATGCCATATACAGTATTGCAAAATTATTTGACTGTTTTGGATAATTGCCATCCTATACACTGCAAAGGATTGTGCTGTCCAATAACCAAATTGTCACTCCAGGGGTTAATCAAACAGAATTGATGAATAAAAAGGCCACATGTCTATACCAATAGGGCAATATTTATTTGATCTCAATCAATCAATCAATCAATCAGCCAATCAATAGGATGTCACCAGAACTCATCATCAGAAGCAGGATGGAATTCTTTTTCAAGCACATAAATCACAAAAATATTTTATTTTCATGAAAAAATAATTCTAAATTGTTTCCATGTTGGACAACTTTTTTTTTCTTCTTCAAAAAGTGCCGCCTGTGAGTTTTTCGGTGCTCCATTCCGGCGCCAAACCCAGGACGTCTGTTTCATCCGCCGCAGAAGGTAATTCGATGCCATCTGACAATAACCGCCCTTCTGCTTTGCCGCCACTGCCGCCACTGCTGCTGCTGGTATCCCTGCTGTTGCTGCTGCTGATGGGGGCGTCCCCAAACAACTGACTACTGAATGGCCTTGGCGGGTTATTACTGTTTGAGTTGCCGGCTTTGCTCAATTGTTCCTCGGGTTCCACGAAGCGAAGGGCTCGAGCAGCGAGGATCCCGGCTTGGTTGTCACTGCGCTTTTGCAATTCTTGCGGGGCGGTGAACTTGAGAAGGTCGCCCTTTTTATTATTGTTATTATTATTATTGGGGTCGCCGCCCTGTTTGGCCATGTGGTCTTCTAGGCTGGACCGGAAGCCCGAGTCGGGTTTTACTTCCGCCGACGGCTCCAGTTTCCGGCGGAAGGCGAGGTCGTCGAATTTCGTGGTCACTTCCGGTTCTGTTTTTTTAGAAAACAAAGGAAAATGAGCATTTCAGCAAGAGACGAGAATTTAAAGTTGATTGCTGCAAGGGATTATGCGCATTCCACAGGCAGTCACCATGATGTATATTTTAAAAATTATTCATGAGTTTCTAAATTTTGACAACGCCAGAAAAAATTGACATAGGGGAGATTTCAATAACTCGGCAAAATGGAAATTTACCTTGAAAAATATGAAAAAATAAATTCACTTTCACTTGGAAACATTTCAAAATGCATTCTTCAGTGGGACTTTGACAAATTATTAATAAAAAATTGTCAATTTTCAGGAAAACAAACCATTGGCATATATAGAGAGGGTTTCAACTCATTAGCAAGGTAAAATTGCTCCTTGAAAAATATGAGGAAATAAATTTCACTTTCTACAGTTCTTCAGTTTCTAAATGAGAGTTTATAAATTTTGACAACGCCAAAAAAAATTGATATATGGGAGATTTCAATAACTCGGCAAAATGGAAATTTACCTTGAAAAATATGACAAATGAATTCACTTTCACTTGGAAACATTTCAAAATTCGTTCTTCGTTGGGATTTTGACAAATTATTAATCAAAAATCGTCAATTTTCAGGAAAACCAACCATAGGCATATAGAGAGGGTTTCAATTCATCAGTGAGGTAAAATTGTTCCTTGAAAAATATGAGGAAATAAATTTCACTTTCTACAGTTCTTCAGTTTCTAAATAAGAGTTTATAAATTTTGACAACGCCAGAAAAAATTGACACATGGGAGATTTCAATAACTCAGCAAAATGGCATTTTACCTTGAAAAATATGACAAATGAATTCACTTTCACTTGGAAACATTTTAAAATGCATTCTTCATTGGGATTTTGACCAATTATTAAGCAAAAATTATCAGATTTCAGAAAAACCAATCATTGGCATATATAGAGAGAGTTTCAACTCATTAGCAAGGTAAAATTGTTCCTTGAAAAATATGAGGAAATAAATGTCACTTGGAAATATTTTCAGAAATATATATTCATTACAATCTTTTAGTAATTCTTAACCCTTGTGTGGCAAAGACAGGATATTTCTGCCAAAATTGCATCCCCATATATGAGCTTTGCAAATTTTAAAAGAATCTGATTATTGCTTGTACAAAGGCCCAAGCTAAGAAAAATTCCAATTTTTTTTTATAATCTTGTAGAAAACTTTGTCTCAAAAATAATAATAAATCCTCATCACTAGGTGGTTTTTCTTTTGTCCATTCCCAGCATAGGTTCAACATGGGGGATTTCTAATTGAGACAATGGGATTTTCTGCACCCAGATTTTTCCTGAGTTAGGCCTTGGCAATAACCTGGGGGCATTCAAGTGATCTTTGGTCCAACTGAAAGATGCTTCTTCCCAAAAAAAAAAAATCCCAGCTTTGCTGCAGGAAAGCCAGGGACCCTTCACTGTCTGAGGATTGATTTGGACAGTTACAACAAATGGACACAGGGAGGGCTTCAACTCAGAAAGGTGAAATTGTAACTTGAAATACTGTATATGATGATTTTAATTCCACTTGGAACTATTTTCAGATGCATTCTTCATTCAATTCCAGCAAATTATTTAGGAATGTTTTCATTTAGAAAAGGACAAAATATTGCCATAGGGAGGGTTTAAACTAAGACAAGTGAAATTGTACCTTAAAAATGTTTGAATTATTTTGAATTAGTTTCAAATGTACTTCTCCATTATGATTGGAAAAAATGCTTCAACTTTATATTTTTAAATTTATAAATGAAAAAAGAATAGTCTCTGACTTCTTTTCTCAACTGATTTTTTTAAGCTTTTTGTGTTACCAGTTTTCTTGGCATTCCTTTCCAAAATTTGGAACAATGAGTAAACAATTACAGTATCGCTTTTAAAGCAATGGGAAATTTCGTTTGTGGCAACCAGAAATTTGAATATTCATATGCAATATGGGAATAATCATATTTTTCTATTCAGAAGGGTACAGTCAATTTATTTTGGGAGCTATCTACAGGAATTTGTGGTGAGTGAAAGAAACTGGCCATTGACCAGCATGTCCTAATGAAGAAATTTAAAGTTTAACAAATTCAAAATCTGGTTTCCTTTCTTTTAATAAGTTATACCTTCAGCAGTCAGACCATTGTTCTGAGCAGCAGCAGGCCTGAAGCTGTCTGGCAAATCCAGCACTATAGTCTCCAAGTTGGCAGATCTTCCACCATCTCCCAAAGTTGGCACAACATACTTCAACACCAAAATGTTCCCATAGGACTTGGTGCGGAAAAAGTCAGCACTGTTGATTTTGAAAAAGGCTGTGCTTTTCAGGTCCACCTGTGGGGTATTTTGCTGGTAAATGATCTCTTTTTCCCGACTAGTGAAATCCTCTGGCACCAGAAACTTGGGCTGGGAACTGGACTTCATGATCTCCATCAATGCTTTCCTCTTTGACTGAAAAGAAAAGGTGGCACAATTTTTATTGAAAGGGAAATGAATTTGCTTTGTTCAACCTTTTTAGAAAATGATAGAGTATACCACACACAGAAATTCTTGAAATGTTTCCCTAGGCAAGAAACACATTTTTGAGGAGGGCAAAATAAGAACCCCTGTCATAGTCCAAATTAAAAAAAAAACTTGGCAACCATTTTTGTCTACGTTATATAAACATAGCACTCATTTCTGTAGGACACATATTTATTTAGAAAATTTATTTTAAGGAACCCTGCTTTCTTAGAAAATCTGAAAAAAATTCACACCCCATAGTTATCTGACTGCTAAGTGAGTAATTTCAAAAACTTCAGCAGATGAAAATTGGAATTCACTTTCAACAGTTTCAAATGAGAGCATAATTTGAAAATCTTATTCAAATGTGAATGACCTTTAATTAGCTTTTATTTGAGCCCCAATCACACTTTATCTACTGTGGATTATTTAGTATGCTGCACATTTTCAATAGTTTTTTTGTTTGAGGTGGACATAGCCTGAATTCTCAATCCTTTTTTTAATTTGAGCTTAATATTCTTCTCACCATTACCTGGCATGTTCCTTTTAGAAGTTTGCTTGACAGTCATTTTTTATCATTCAGAATTGTATTTCTAAATTAAATGAATATACATCTGAACCTCATCAACTCTAACCTCCCCAGAGTCAAATACTTCTGTAAGTCAATTTTTTTTCAGGTCCATGTCCAAATCCCCTTCTTGGAAACAATGCAGGTGATACCTTGAAATTTGACCATAATCCATTGCTGGATTATGGTCAAATTGCAAAGCAGTTGATTTGCAAGACACTTAATAAAATTGAGAAATATCAGCATGAAAATTCAAGAAAAGAAAAAAAGTGGCTGAAGCAGGTCAGATTCCAGGACAGAGGTTGAATTGCAAGTCAACCTCCCTGCAAATTTGACTGTTCGAATTGCAAGATGCCCAGCAAATAATTTGTTACAGGTATTGCTGCGCATAACAGTTACGCATTAAAAAATGCGTTTGTTATGCATCACTGTTATGCCCAGCTTCTTCTGAAACGCCTTTCTTTTTTTTCTTTGTTNTCATTCTTTCTGTTGTGGTGTGCAAAACCTGAGTCCAGTACTGGATCACTCTTGTATCTTTTGCGAAAATCGGAAGTGTTGTACAAATTGATTGTACTTACCCTGTTTGATTGAGAAAAGAAAAGGTCAGCGCTAGTGGGGAAATAGTTCCCCGGTTGGTTCGCGCACCGGCCAAGTACTGTGTTTTAATTCTACTCCTGATTAATTAATTGACAAGGTTTATTTCAGCAAACTCAACCAATTCTTTACAGGTGTAAGGCTTGTAAAATTCCAACCACACAAAATAAAACCTTACACACACCCAGTTATCTGACTGCTAAGTGAGTAATTTCAAAAACTTCAGCAGATGAAAATGGGAATTCACTTTCAACAGTTTCAAATGACAGCATAATTTGACAATCTTATTCAAATGTGAATGACCTTTAATTAGCTTTTATTTTAGCCACAACCACACTTTTATCTACTGTGGCTTCATTAGTAGGCTGCACATTTAAAATAATTTTTTAGTAGGACATACCCTGAATTTACAATTCTTTTTTTTTAAGTGAGCTTAATATTCTTCTCACCATTACCTGGCATGTTCCTTTTAGAAGTATGCTTGACAGTCATTCTTAATCATTCAGAATTTTTTTTATAAATTGAATGAATATATACATCTGAACCTCAATGACTCTAACCTCCCCAGAGTCAAATACTTCTGTAAGTCAATTTTTTTTCAGGTCCATGTCCAAATCCCCTTGGAAACAATGCAGGTGATACCTTGCAATTTGACCATAATCCATTGCTGGGATAGGGTCAAATTGCAAAGCAGTTGATTTGCAAGACACTTAATAAAATTGAGAAATATCAGCATGAAAATTCAAGAAAAAAAGTGGCTGAAGCAGGTCAGATTCCAGGACAGAGATGGAATTGCAAGTCAACCTCCCTGCAAATTTGACTGTTTAAATTGCAAGATGGTCCAACTGTGGGAGGTCAAATTGTGAGGTACCACCGGTACATCAAAAATCTCTGTAAGTGAAATGATTTTCCCCTCAAACCTCTATAAGTCAAATTTACTGTGGTCTGTTGGCTATTTTTTTCTTGACACACAAAAGAAGAAAAGCAATAAAAACCAAAATTGATGCATTTTGAAAGTAAGTGAAAGATTTAATTTGGCAAATGAACCCCTGCCTCCAAGTTCAGCAGCCTTTCAACTCATTTAAAAAGCTATTATTCAAGTCCCACAATATCACCATTTACAATGTTGGGCTATTCTTCCATGTTTCCCAGAATAAAAGGGCTTGGTTTTGTAGTTCAAAGCTCTATAATTTGAGTCCTCCCTACATCAAATTATGTTTGTGATCCCATGAAATTCGGCTTAGAGAGGTTCAACTGTAATATTCTTCATAATATTTGTTATTCATGATAAAATTGTCCAACTATAATTCATTCAAGGAAATTTTAGAAGAGTCTGATTTATTGAAGGAATTCCTTTTCTTGATTCACCTTCTTTAATCTGGGGTTTTTACTTTAGGAGGAATAAATCCTCGTATTGACTATTTTGAGACTTTCTACTTGTTTCCACTCATAATTCCAGTTCAATATGTAATTCGTAACCTCATTTCATGGAATTAACTTGATACTTTCATTGAGAATTGGCATCGGAGATATCTTTTATCAACTGTTCAAATGTGTACCCCATTGCTGTCGACATTTTTGTCCATGGACAAAATGACGCCTTCCAGAATGTTCCGCATTCTTTCAGCCAACTCAACAGCGCTTCGTCGCCTCTCAGCTTCCGAATCGTCGTCACTGATTTCATCAGTCCTTCTCTCACTTATTTGCACAGCATCTCTGGGAAGTGTTTCTTGTTCCGCATAAATTGGCAATTGCGGAGAATCGGCAGAGTTGGGCGACAAAGAGCGACGGTCGGGGACTTGCCGAACCTGGGTTATTTCCGGGGATGGGATGAATTTGTGGGGCACATTTCCTGCTGTATTGGTGCTGTTGTTGATGTTGTTGTTGTTGTTGGTTCTGAAAATCAGAGGCATCATAGGATTGATGGATTTTTGGAGTACAGTCAACCCCTGTCTAACAGACTTAATTTGTGTGATAGACAAGTCTGTTGGGCAAAAAGCCCCTTAGACAAATTCAATTATATAAAATGTGTTCTCTCTTTTGTTTTTGTCATTGGTTTGTCCTTTGTCGTCCCTCTCTTTCTCTATTTCGTCATCATCCTCTGCTGCTTCGCCTTCCTCCTCTTCGTCTCTAGACTGGGTAGATGACCTTCTATCCTTTTTCTTGCTGTCTCTCTTCTCTCTGAACCTTTTCCACTTCTCTTTGTTTCTTATCTGCCTTGGTGTTAAAGCAACCGCTCCTTCTACTTCTCTTTGCATCATTCTTTCAGGTGTCCGTTCACCTCTTCTTTCTGTCAGTTGCTTCATTAATTCTGGTGTGCTAGAGGCAGGTGGTGGTCCTTTCTGAAGGACAGTTTCGGACAGACTTNTTTTTTTTTTTTTTTGAACATCAATCTACTCTTTCTTATGATGGATGTTTGCATATAGTTTCAGATCAATACTGCAGACATTTATATCACTTATTTGAAATCACTACATTTTTCAGAGGATGACTGTTCAATTACTGTTGAGGTCATGATTAATGTTCCAGGAGCACAAAAATTGGGCACCTCTGCAAAGTGCATTCAAAATTTTCAAGACTATATTCACATATTTTAATAAAGAGTGTGAACTAAATGTCTTCCCATCATTAGCAATATTTTTATTGTGTAGGAAACTCCTCTAAATTTTTTTCTTAGAAATTACATAGTTGTTCAAAAAGTTCACAGCATACAATTACACATCTGAAAATGTGTTCCAAAATCTGTACATCTCAACATTCAGAAACAGATGAATATAATAAATTATTTCTGAGTTGAGTTCAAGTTAATAAAATCATCAACAAATGTATGGGCACAGCATAAATGCTTCCAATTGCATTTCTCATGGCTATCCTCTTTATATGTTGCAAAGACTCAAAATATTTCACAAATATTTTGAAGCTTTCATCAGTTTTCTATAAGGGGACTTTGAAAGACATATTCCAAGTTTTTCTTTCTTCATTTTTATGTAGTAAAGCATTACATTTACCATCAGTGACCCTCTACTTTTTTTCAATTTAAGTAACAAAGCCAAATGCTCATGGTATTTATTTCCAAAAGTTTATTGAAAATCCTCAAGGAATTTCTTGGTATATTTTTGTTCCGATTTTCACATATGTATTTTTGCTATTTTTCTTGTAGATTTTTGCTATTTTACTTGTAGATTTTTGCTATTTTTCTAGTAGATTTTTACTTTTTTATTTTATTTGCTTGGTGCTGTTTTCGGCTCTGACCTTGATGGATTAGCGCCGTTGGAGTCAGTGATAGCGGAAGCATCCCTGGGCCGGGCGTCGGGTTCCCCCGAGGCGGGAATCCGGAAACCCTGGGACTCGAGGGAAGCCGAGAACCTGGGTTGCCTGCTGCTGCTGACGACTCTGGCCTGCTGCAGGGCCTGGCTTCGCGCCTTCAGCTCCTCCTCCGGGGGCAGGAACCTAAGAAGGGTACAACCCACCACCGTGGTCTTGTGGTCAGCCTCTCATTTCGGGGTTCCAGCCCACTTATTGCTGTGGTCTCAGCATTTAAATAAAAGGAACCTCATTCTCCTTGGTTTTTTTTATGGATATGCGTTTGCATAAAATACAGGGGGGAATATGGAAACTGTGTTGGAAAAATTGCCCTATGATTATTCACTCAAATAATACCAGTTATTTGCACTTTTTGGTTTCTCAAAGTTGAGAGGAAAAATTAGATGCAAGTAGTATGGGTACTTTCCTGTTATCTCAGTACCTACTTTCCGTGCACCTACCAGAAACTGTGAATTTAATTTTTTCCGCATTCTACTGAAACTGATTTTGGGAGGTGGTTGGGTGAAGTTAGGTTAGGTCCAGTTATGTTAGTTACAAATATCTTTCAATCAACATAACCTGACCTAACCTAACCTAATGAATACTGAATTCACAAGACAAAGAAAAATGGGTACTGAGATAACAGGAAAGTACCGTAATATGAGGAACTAAAATATTGTTTTCAAAATGTTAAAAGTTTAGGGTGAGTATCATACTTGATTTTACTGAAATGATGGGCAAACTTTTGACAGGGATAACTTTTATAAATCAAAACAATTGAAATTCAATTGAATACAGGTTGAGTTACTCATCAAATGTCAATGTGGGTGGCTCTTATTTTTGAAATACATTACAGTGAGACCCCAGGTTGCAGGTGTAATTGGTGCTTGAACAGTGTCCCTATATTGTATATATCAGAATGTCCACATTTACAAACCTTGTTTTCCCATAGACTTCAATAGGGACTCATTTAATTGGTTCTTCAGTTTGATCATGGAAATTTTTGAGGAAAAAACCCTCAGAAAATAAAATAAAATGTGTTTCTTAATGTCCACATTTACAAACCTTGTTTTCCCATAGACTTCAATAGGGACTCATTTAATTGGTTCTTCAGTTTGATCATGGAAATTTTTGAGGAAAAAACCCTCAGAAAATAAAATAAAATGTGTTTCTCAACTTTAAAATATAGAATATAACTATTCTCACAGAATATGATCCTCTGGTATCAAAATGACTGGAAAATAGAAACAAAAAGTATGTCTTGCTATCCTCTTCATAGGCAATAGAGAATGCTGGAAAAATTAGCTCATAATTAACCTGCTTTTCATTATAAATTTAAGTAAATATATTATGATATTCAGTTTCAACTTCTGTGGATTTGAGTAGCTCAATTTGTTCAAGAGATATTCAAATTTTGATAAAATAAAACTTTCTAGAAATGCTCATGAGTGTCTGTATGCCAATACAGTATATTATTGTCCAGATGGTGGGCACAATTTTTTGAATTTTCAAGTGTTCCCAAGTTGAATTGTCTGTATGTTGGGATGTCTGCATGTTGGGCTCTCACTGTATTGTAGTTTTTCTGTCACTGAGAATTGGGTACTCATCTCACTTTGGGATGAGATTTCATTAAATTTTAGGGTGAAAAATTGGGGCACCAGTCTTACTTCAGGGCATATGACCCTTCAATAAATATAGTACCACGTTTCTGTAAGTGTATCACAATGCTCTTGTGTGATGTAGAAAACCAAAATTTTTACTAGAAACATTTGCAGAAAAGAAAAACTGAAAACCCTGGTAAATTATGGCTAGCCAGCCAAATAAATATTTTAGCAAGGGTGGAATTTTCATACTTTGATATGTTTCTGCTTGAGTGATCAACAAAACGTTCAGACAATTTATGGAAAAAAATTTGGCTTATTTTATGACAAGTGAGGTTTCTGTTTATTTTTATTCCTGAGTGGCACTTGAATTTTTTCAAATCAGCCAGATGGAGAATATTTCGAAAAGAACCTTATGTTGGTGTCAGAAGCACTGAATCGTTCGTTTTCGGCAAAAGCACGGCGCCCTCTAGCCGAGAATATTTGACCAAAACCAGATCCGAAGACGCGCTGCAACCTGCGGCGGGAATCCAACGCTCCGAAGGGTACGACATCTCGCCGATGTTCGGTACTCGAGGCTGCACTCAATGACCTGCCTGGAAACACTGCAGTGCTGCTTTGGTCCGCGCGGGATTCTGGGCCCAACAAAGCGCGCCTCAACGAAGTCTGGGCGTCTTTTCCACTGGCTGCTTCCAACTCTCTTTGAGCTGCAAAACAAGCAACCAAATAGGCTGTAAAGAGTCTCAATGAAGAAGACTCGGGATACTTAGCATATTTGCAGTTTAAAAAATTTTTGAAACAGCAATTTGAACCTTTTTGAAGCAAATTGTGATTTTTAAAAGGGTGTGCACCAGCGCTGCCCAACATTATTGGGCCC
Source organism: Notodromas monacha (assembly GCA_905338405.1). Classification (NCBI taxonomy): domain Eukaryota; kingdom Metazoa; phylum Arthropoda; class Ostracoda; order Podocopida; family Cyprididae; genus Notodromas; species Notodromas monacha. The sequence goes on along the minus strand of CAJPEX010005095.1, from coordinate 2,814 downwards.
AGAGGGTAGTAAATTTCCATCAAGTTTTTTGTGGATTGGCTAGTTTACAAAAAAAAATTTAGTGGACTGGCAAAATTCCATAAGATATTTTGGAACTCAAAATAGTTTTGATTTTTATACTGAATATAAAAGGCATTTTAAAAGTTTCTGTTTCAAAAATTAAGCCTTGGGCAGCAGTGCTGGGAATTTTTTCACCAAAAGAAATATAAAATGTGACAACAAAAATGATTAGAAGAGACAAAGTCTGGAAAATCCTGAATTTTTCCAGCATTCCTGCCAAAAAATTTAATAGATAAATTACTGTTGGGTGACATTTTGTCTGCATTCCTGTCATGGCATTAGCACTGAGGGGGTTTGAGAACAATTAATGCCTTTCCCAGGTGTTTCTGAACTTCTGCTGCTCAGGAGCAGAAATTCAGAATACTGTACCTATGAATACTGTACCTGTGTTCAAAATACTGTACCTATGAACAAATGGAATGAGTTCTTAAAGAGCATACTTGTATTCAAAAAAATTATTATTTCACCAAAAATGATCAATTAAGTAGTTTCTCACCAGCTTCAATCTGGTCCAGCTCAAAATTGGATAGAGGCGACCTGAACTCAGTCAGTCTACCATTTACAGCCAACAAACTTGTGCAGATAAGAATCCAAAACTCCATCATTGTCAGCTTCATAATGGCCACACTTGAAGAAATCTTTTTCTACCAGCTCTGTACTTCACAGAAATAAGAAATTAAAGCCCATTGGCATTATCAGCATGTCAAGAACTTGCATGAAAAAATCTTCAAACTCACTCCTTCAGAAGTTAACTTGACCTCCCAATTTTTGAAGCCCTAAATTCTGCTTATCAAGCATACAAATATCATGAATTTAAAAAATTGCAACAATTCTTTCTGAAACACAAAGCCAGTCTGAAAATAGACAAACATTTCTCTGTTTCAGCTGAAAACATTTTTGGTATATATAAAGAAGCACTCTCATGCAAAACATTTTGTTTTATGAATACCAAAAACAGGCCTCCCCAAATTCAGCTGAATATAGTTTGAGGTAAGCAGAGGTAACTTTCCTATATTAATTTAATGAAATACATTCTCGAGCTTTTTGATAAAAACATAGGAATGAATCAATCGAGGAAGATCAACAAAAGTAATATTGAAAAACAGGTTAGCAGAAAAATCAAATTTGCTGCGCCCACTCAGGCCGCAGCGGCAGCACTACAACGGGCGACCTCTGACGGCCACTTCTGCTCCGTGGCTCCGCCTCGAGTCCACCTGATGTCGCTCCAACTCGCGCCAATGATCTGCTATTGCTCCTGAAGTTGTTGATCAACTCGATTTCATTCCTGTCTGTGGGAGGAAATAAAGAAGGGATCTTTCGTTGTTTGATTTGCACGGATTCCTTGATGGTCTTGAGTGGGATTCGTCGAAGGTGTCTGGTTATGTATGCGTCGATGTGGTCCTGGAAAGATGACTGTCCCGAGGAATTTTGGACAGCAGCGGAATCCTGAGTTTTTCTCCTTGAGACCAGCTCATCCGGGGCTTGTCTCCCTCCTATGGTGAGTGAATCTACAAATGTGCGATGGAAAATTCAGCGAAGCGAAATTACAGTGGATTATTCTGCATACATTCTCTTTCACTGCAAAATTAGCCATCTCCATAAGTTCTTTGCAGTTTAATCAGTTATCTTCAGAAATGAATCAATCTTAAGCTTGTAAAATTGAACCACCTCCATTACATCTCTTCTTCAAGCCAACTTGTAAAAAAATTGATAAAATGGCTTTAATGTATGCTCTTCAATGCACAGCATGATCTGAACCCTAAAAATTGATACTTGTATGCAATCTGTGAGAGATAAAAATACTGAATACTGTAAATGCTAAATTGAAAAAAAAAGTTCTCAGATATTTCAACAGAAATCTCTGAACTGTACTAGACCAATCCAGTAAAGTCTCATTGCAAAAAAATACCATTACAACAAATGTTTCAGTTCAACAAACTTTTATCCAAGTCCTGGCAGAAATTCTGTATAGGGTACATGGTATAAAAATCTTTTTACAAAAACTCTCCATTCCCAGTACAACAAACTTTTTTGATGAGAATTTTTTGATTTTCCCCATGAAAAATCCACAATGAAGGCAGGCACAGTCTCATATTTCCCATTCAAAATGCGGCTGTGACTAACATTCTTGGGAAATTAATGGAAGGTGGAATCAATTAGGATGCAAAAATTCTTCAAAATTCACTAGAACATCCTATCTTTCAAAACATTTTCCTGGGCTATAGGAGAGATGGGTGGGGGGGGGGGGTAGATGTAAAAAAAGCCTAGCAAAACTCATATTGAAAGGTCATGCAGCACTTGTTTTGAGTTTGTATGCTTGAGAAACCCTATTCTGATGCTTAGCAACTGTAAACTTGTTTGGAACATCCACCTTTATAAATCTGTACAGAAATTGCTTTAAAAACTTAAAATCCACATGAATTGCTTCGGTATATTATTCAGATGAGTAAACATTATTCATTATTGATGCTTGAATGTCTTTGAAGATCAGTTTTTGATAGAAGGAAAAGCATCTGAAAAGGCCCTAAAAGGAAAATTTTTGAATAAATGAAGGTTTAGTTAAAAACCACCTTCCCAGCAGTCAATAATTTTGAAAATCTAATTAAAACAAATGATTTGTCAAAACAACATTTTTCTCAAGTCTCCACAAAATGTTTGTTGCAGCAAGCTTTTACAGTAAATCTGTTTTAATTTATTCAAAACTAAAACATTTTTGCATCAAATGTATGAGCCACTGAGAAATATATATACAGT
>CAJPEX010005094.1:0-17980 GCA_905338405.1 Notodromas monacha | reverse complement strand
AAGAGGAACTAATGGTAATCCATTCATATCCTCATCCAACGCAACGCTATCTGGGCTTTGAAGTAGTGGCGGAGCCGCACCCAATGCAATCACATCATAATTAAACGTTTTAACAATATCCGCCATGTACAATTCATACGTTTCAAAAAACAAATCAAACCCAGTAAATCTTACAATGTGGAACTTGAAAGTACATAACCCCTTAATGTCGTTTGTCCCATCACAAAAATAAATTTGAGAGAACTTGTGGGAAGGAGCAATGTGCAAGCCACAAAAAACCAAATCTTTCAATTCTCTCATTGACAGGCAATTCCGGCGTAAAGCGGCGCACCATCCACTTATAGAGACCTATTAAAACAATTAAATTATTAATAGATGCCCTTGATAAAGCAAAATTTCAAAGCTAAATGCTCACCTGATTCACCTCTACACCCATATCAGATACCATAGAGGAAAAGTTCGGTATCAGCCATCGTACGGATTGTGGCTCATTAATACGTGTTCTAAACACATACTGCCCCAAACCAAAGCCAGATGTCATCAAAGTACTCAAGATAAGCACCGCAGGCATGTCCGAATTCACTCTTTTAGGACCACTATACATGTATCCTTCTGTAGCAAAATTGTAATCCTCCAGCACGCATCCGGGAATACGTAGGGGAATTTTCCAATCCCCCAATATCTCCAACAGACCCTCCGTTATATTCATGGTTCGCAATGCGTTCCTATAATATTGAATACAATTCTCAGGCGCAAATTTTGTAATCAGAAATATCTTTGCCACGACATCTGTAATATGCATATGAAAGTTATACATTAGTCAAACTTGGTTAAATAAACTAAGCTTGGAATAATAGATAAGATAACACAAGAACTCATATTTTACCGTCCAAAAGGAGCTCGAATTCCATCCGAACCGAACTAGCTTTGCTAGCAGAGTAACTTGACGCATCGACATTAACCTTGTCATTCTTATTCTCCTCATCTCAAATTGTAGCCACTTTACTTTCAGTACCTTCAATAGTACCCTTGTCATTGGTCTTACGTAGGTCACTTTCCTTATCTCCATCTTCCTGATTCATATCACAAATCCACGCACGCAGTAAATTTTCCGCAGATCCCATTACAAGCTCCGCATCCGTGAATCTTAGCGTACGAACACCATCTGAAAGATACATGGAAACAATACTTTATATCTTATTTATCTCATTTCCCCTTCTTCCTTATGAACCTTCATCCTTCCCAGCAAAAGAAACACCATTAGCCAAATACCAACGTCCGGAACCCAGAGCCTCATTGATGGAACACGTATCTGCAATTAACATTTGCTGAAAGGCCAGCTTTAAAGCTGCGTCCGCCTGTTTTAGCAACTCAAGTGCCTGATCCAGTCTCTTTTGTTCTTCTTCAACTCGTTTCTTCAATACGCTTCCTGTATTCTCCAACAAATTGCATTCTTCACCGATTTTGGCAATCCTCATCCTTTTCAAACAAAGTTCTTGTTCTGCACCTCTCAACTCAGATTCAGCAATGAATTTGCTTTGTATTACCTGCATTTACATTCCTTCTTAATTAAACATATTCAAATCTATAATTTTCTTGCACAATACCTTAATGAACTTGTCTAGTCTCTCCTTTTGTTCTTTTGTCAACATACCCATCTCTTCTGAGTTTACCAAACCCGTCAATATCGCCTCGTTGACTTGATTAACCGAAAAGCACTTCCTCTGATTAACCTCGATTGTTGAAATTTGTTTCATTAACTCTTTCAGCTCATCTGTAACATTCCGGGCACAAATTAACCTTGTTATTCAGACTCATTTCAGCCTTGTTTTGCAAGCATACCTGCAACTTCATCAGGAGTCTTAGGAGGACCTCCGCATGCCATGACGATCCAATGCAGCCGTCACAATCAATCGAAATTGTCACAAGTCAATCAAAACGTTGTTGCCTGAGAGACAGCTAGTTGACCAATTACACACGTTTAATACCGCAAAATATTCAAAACGCAATTTCCGTGTTGAAAAACGCCAAGACCTTTTTTCATTTGTTTTGTTCATATTTGTTTTGTTCATAGGAAGACGGTCAAAACAATAATCATGAACATATGGTGAATCGGTTGTGCTTTTGTATGGAGCCCTTGATTTTTCTCGTTACCAAAATTCTTTTGACTCATTTTGACCTTGCCATTGATACTTTGTTTGTACGGTTTGAAAAAATGAAAGCTTTGTAAAAACGAAATTCAGGTTGTTTCTTTACTCGCAAAAGCAAAACACAAACAGGAAACAAGAAAACAATTTTCACACGGGGTGTAAGAGAAAAATACTAAAAAAATGGAAAAATTGCATCTTCTTGAAAAACCTTAGATATACACAGGAAGATAGGATTACAGATAATGGTTTGGAGTTTTTGCACTGAGATCCATAAGTTTGGATGTCTAGGTCAAAACCAGACAAAATAAAAAGAAAATAGGATAAAAACAGTCTAGAAAAATCAAACAATAGAGAGAACCCCAGTGGTCAGGTTCATGACTATTTCTAGTTTTGGATAGATGGCGCTCCATTGATTGGGAAAAGTGGTAGTTACCCTTTGTTCTGGGGTGTTTCCTCTCCTTCTTCTGTTCTGGAGAACAAATCAAATGTTTGCATAGCAGAAGTAAGAGACACAGACAAAAATCAAACAAGATAAAATGGAGGAGGTAATCATATATATATATATATCCATGGCTTTGGAAATGAATTTGTAGGGAAGTTAAATCATCTTTCAAGAGTTTTTGTTGGGAAAGATCAGAAGGAATTTCTTCCACAATGTTAATTTCAGCATTCTTGAGCTGAGGTACTGTAGCTTTGAAAGGGCCATTTACCACAGTATATCTGCAATTTGGTTTGAAGTAAAGAATACCTGAATAAGGTAATTTGTAGGTATGTTTGGTTGCAGATGTCTTGTTCAATTCAGAGGCTGCACAATACTGAGTAATTCTCCCTTTGTCTGAATCCATAAAGGCAAATTCATCAGTATCTAGTTGAACAACTAAATTTTCAGGATTTTGGGTAGGTAGCAATGGACATTGTTTTTTGATTTCTTCCTCATGTTCTCCTTGTTGAATTGTCTGTACACAGAGATCTGTGTTTTGAGTCAAAGGATAGTTGAATCAACAGATTCAACAGTTGAAAAAATTAAAAGGGGTAAGGCAAATGGGAAATTCTTCTTCTTTTATCCCAAAGTAATTTTTGCCTTGGGATAATAGATAGGGATATTTTAATACAGCTTTTTCCCATTTGGGGGATCCTATAGACAGGTATCTCTTGCAATAGGTAATGAATGAACCTTGAAGAACATGTATTGGTCTTTTTGTCTCAGAATTGGGACTATAAGCGAAATTTGGAAAAAACAAGAATTGCTGGTTGTCAGTCCTTTGTCACATTGTTATAGATGACCAAAGGTTAGCGGATTTGCTTGAAGTAAGGAAAAAAATTCTCTTTGCTCACCAAAGAGGAGGATAAGGCGTCCTCAGCAGATAAGATGGTGTTCAAAGCGCTGGAGATTTCTGAGTCAGAAAATATTCTAGTGGGGTATTGGAAACGAGAAATTGCCTGTAGGTCTTCTAGAAGGTTCTGGAAAGTTTGAGCTAGGTTTGATATCTCAGTAATGAGGCTGGGTAAATCTATCCAATTTTTGGCAGTTTCTAGAAAGGGAATTTGGATTTTCTTCCAAATTTTTTCCAGGGTTGAAATTTTACTATGGTTAGCTTGGTAGTAGAAAGAAATGTCTGCCATTGTCCTTTTGGATATTTGAGTATCCACAGGAACCAGATTTAAATAGGCAGGTTTCTTGGAGAGAGATTTCTGTTTTTTGTTCCGACAGGCAAGATATTCAATAGTTTTGGATAAATGATTTTTTGCTGTAGAAAGAATTTTGAAAGAATTGACTGTAGTCATTGTTGCATTGTTGGCTGCTTGAAATTTATTTTGTATCATAGTTTGGGTTAGCTCAGAAATTTTTTTTTGCTTTTTGGTACAGGGTTCCAATATCAATTTTTGTATCTGTGGTCCAGAATTCTGTTGGAACACAGATAGGGAAAAGATCCTCTAGAGTGATTCCCACATTCCCTGGGAAATTTTGTATAGGGGAATGTTTGTTGGTTCTTGCACTATTTGTTACTGTTCCTTTGTCTGAAGAGTTCACTTAAGAAATTTCTAAAGCAAAATGAAATTGAGGGGAGATGAGGCACAGGAAAAGGATAAAAAACATTTTTTGCTGTGCACTTGTCAAAGTTTTGCTGTGAAATGGCTGGTTCTGCTTTTGAGATGGAATGATTTAAATATGCTGGTAGTAAATTACTCTAATTTGTCATTTGGAGCATCTCTTTGTTGGCTCCTTGTGCGGGTGGATACGGGTGCTGCTTCTCTGGCTGCTGCTGTTCAGGCTTGGCTTCTTGTTCTTTTCAGGAGGATCCTTGATGGATCCACAGCTGCAGGGTTGCGCTCCAATCTTGTCAGGGCTGGTGGTTTTATCCGAATAGAGGTCAAAAATTTGGATGCATGTTGACTGCTTTGTTGTCATTGTTGAGGAGCACTGCGAGCCAGGTATTGCTGTTCAGGATTTTGTTGCAGAGCTCATTCAGGTGCATGACTGCCTCTTCTGTGGTCTGCACTTTGGGTAACGGGTCTGGAACAACGTTCATTGTCAGAAAATGGTTGAGGGGACTGCAACACTGGTCCAGATGAGGCGGGTGCATTGGTCAGGTCAGGGAGGTTGTATGATCCTTGAGAAGGATTGAATAACCATCCCAATTCCTGGGTGATGCCTTGGGCCACATCTTTCAGGGTTTTTAAAAAGCCTGATTTTGGGGTTGATGATGGGTACTGGTGAATGATAGTAGTAGGATCCGTAGGAGAGTTAACAGGGTCAGCAAATTCAGCATCAGCATAGAAAGTGTTGTCAGCGGAATTAAAAATGTCATCAGGAGAGGTTGTAGAGTGGACTGTAGGGTCACCGGCGCCAAAAGAAAAATCAGGGTCCTCCTTGATTGCAGGTGTGGGTTGTTCTGGCAGTTGTGGGGGATCCACAATATGCTGGGGATCCAGATGCTGGTCCACAGGGAGAATTTCAAAGTTGGGATGGTCCATTTGTGGGGTATGCTGAATGTATGGGCGTACATACCTGGTGTGAATGACGTTGATCCATGTTGGATTGGCGTCATCTTGGACCCTTAGGACCTCAGGATTGATGATTTGGATCACTGTGTATGGTCCCTTGTATTTAGGTGACCATTTGCGTCCAACATATGAGGCTTGTTCATGTCTCCTGATGAGCACTTTGTCTCGAACTTTGTATGACTTTCCTGGATGAGTTTTGTTGAGACATTTAAGATATGCTGCTTGAGCTTTTCTGATAGCATATTGTGCTTTCCTCTGGAGGTTTTGTAAATTTGTTAGATGCTGCTGTTGATCTTGCCCTTGCTCCAGGAATGGAGGGATCCCATTTAGGCGAGGTTTTTTTCCTGTCACTAAGTTCAAAAGGTGACATTTGGAGTGCTTCATGCTTGACTGAGTTATGCACCCAGGCAGCAAATTTGAGCAGTTCATCCCATGAAGCTCTGTTTTCAGGATCCAAATAAATTGCGAGATATTTGTGGAGCTCTTGGTGAGCCCTTTTTGTTCTGTTCATTTCCTTGTGGGCAATAGGCAGTTGTTGTATGGGTTTTTGCACCCAAAAATCTTGCCATATCTAAAAAAACGGAGCTGACAAAATGTGTTCCTCAATCTGTAAGGATCCTTTTTGGAGCACCAAATAAGCAGACCCAGTTGCTGGTGAAAAGTCAGTGGCATCAGCAGCTGTGGTGGCTGCTCATGCCTCTTTCATAGGGGAAAATACAATCCACCTGGAAAGTTGATCTTGAGTGACCAGAATGTAGCAGTAACCTCAATTGCTGGTGGGAACAGTGCCCGCCACATCAATGCTGATGTCCTCAAAGCATTGAGCAGGTATTCCAGTTGAGCAAAATGGTGTCTTCTGTGCAAAGTTTTTTGCAGTTTGCCAAATTTGACAAGATTGTACATAATTGGAGATATCTTTGTCCATGTTTGTCCAAAAGAAATGTTGCTTGATGGCATACATGGTCCAATCTGTTCCAGCATGACCCATTGATGGAGGATCATAATGTAGCTGGATGATTTGGGATCTTAGAGCAGGAGGGATCCAAATTTTCCATTCTCCTTCCTTGTCCTTCAGGACTAGATCATCTTTATGTTGGTATTTTTTGCCAGTTGGTTTAGCATGCACCTTCTTTGTCTCTTCTTGGATGATCATTTTTGGAATATAAGGCAACAGGGTGGTTTCTTGGAACATTGGTGATAAATATGCGCATAGGGTGTTTACAGCAGGAGGATATCTGCTGAGCGCATCCGCATGGGGATCTGCAATCCCTTTTTGTATTCCACCTTGTAGGAATATTCATTCAACGTTGTGAACCGTGTGATTGCCCTGAGACTGTCATTTTGACATTGACGGCATAACTATGGTATTGCAATGTGATCTGTCTTGATGGTAAATGGATGTCCCCAAAGGTATGACCAAAATTGTGTCACACCATAAAACACTGCTAATATTTGTCAATTGGTGTTTGGATAATTTTTTTTTTGCTGGGTTGAGTGTTTTTGATGCACACCCAATGAGGACTTCTTTTCTTCCAATTTGTTGTGTAAGCACAGCCCCAATGGCTAATGCTGAGGCATCCATTGTTAGGATGAATTCTTGCAAAAAATTGGGAAATGACAATATTGGTGCGGATAACATGCACTTTTGTAGGTCATACATTGATGCTTGTTGTTCTTTGTTCCACTTGAAAGGAATGTCATTTTTTAGGAGGTCATACAGGGATCTTGCACATATTGCAAAATCCTTGATATATGATCAAAAATATCCTACCAGCCCAAGGAAGGCTTGGATCCCTTTGATGTCCTTTGATACTGGAAAGTGTCTGATTGCTTGGACTTTTTCAGGATTAACTTTTATCCCTTCTTGGCTGATGAGGAAGCCAAGGTACTCAATTTGAGTGCAAAAAAGTTTGCACTTGCTGAATTTGACTTTTAATCCAGCATTTTCCAGTCGTTGAAAAATATCCTTCAAGTGTGACAGGTGTAGATCAGCATTCCTTGAATAAACTACAATGTTGTTGATGTAGATATACGCGTACGTTCCCAAACATCCATCCAGGACTAGATTCATGAGTCTTTGAAACATAGATGGGCTGATTTTGAGGCCCATTGGAAGTCTGATGAACTCATAATGTCCTAGGGGTGTGGAAAAGGCAGTTTTCCAGCGTTCTTCTTCCCGAATCTTCAAATTGTAGAATCCATGTAATAAGTCCAATGCTGTAAAATATTGGGCAGTTCCCAATTCCTCAAATCTTTGGTTGATCCTTGGTAGTGGATGGGGATCTGTTATCACATGGTCGTTGAGGTGCCAAAAATCAATGACCATCCTCCATCCGCCATCCTTCTTTTTTACCATAAAAGTTGGACTATTGTATGGACTCTTGGAGGGACAAATGATTTCTTGATCCAATAGTTCTTGTACATATTTGGCCAATAAAGGTTGCATGCTAAAAGGTATTGGATATTGACGAGTATAGATGGGGATTGTGGTATCCAGAGGTATATCAGCTTCATAGATGTTGCATAAGCCAAAAATATTGATTTTTAAAGCCAATACATTTTTGTGCTTGGTAAGAAGTTGATGCCTTTTTGGTATGAGAGGAGAAGGACATTCTGATTTTTGTAGATTTTCTTTGATCAGCATGTAGATATCTTGATCCTCTGTTTTTCCATGGATCCTCTCTTTTGAGTCGTCCTTCCTGAGGGTGTTCACTTGGCTTGGTGGGTAGTACTTAAAATATGATGCAAAAGCCAAGGTTCTTTTTGGTGTTAATATGACATCATTTTCAGTTGGATTCAGACATAAAACATGAACCTGCCTGTTTTGCATCAAGGACAAACTTCTTCCAGTCACAAGATCTTCTTGCTGTCTGTTGTGGACATATATATCAGCAGCACATCCCTTGATTCGATGGGGTGTTGCTGGCTTGGTAAGTACCAGTAATTGCAAAAATCTGGGTACTATGGAGGTAACCACAGGATAAAGTTGGAATCAATGTTCTGATTGAATTTCAGCTTCAGGATCACAATGGATTGTGGATAGTTTCCTGATCTTGAATTTTGAAGAAGTTTTGGTAAAAAATGGAATTTGGGTTTTGTTGAGTTGGATCTGATTCATTGGATAGTCGATGATGGCATGCAAATTTTGCAGAATATCACTTCCAATTATTCCTTCAAATCCAGGTTGCTGTAGGTCAAGAATGACAAAATTGACAAAGAAAGGAGTGGATAAGTAGATTTCAGCAGATAGTTCTCCTTGGATATTGACTTGATTTCCTTCCAGTGTGGGTATTGTGGTTGAAGTTGAAACAGGATACACAGAAGTTTTTAGAATGGTAGAGGAAAGGATTGATATTTCAGCTTCAGTGTCCACAAGAAATTTCACTGGCAAATCCATGACAGAAGTATTCAGGAAGATGACCGTTAATTTCCGGGGCATTTGATTAGAAATTCCGGTCAGTACTTGTTTCCTGAGTCTGACACTTCTTCTCCTGCAAACACAATTTCTTCTTCTTCTTTGTCTTCTTCATCAGTCACAATATTTCTTTCAGCAATGTGGTTGATTTTCTTCTCATGGGAGAATCCATAAGGCATATATTGTCCTTAGGGGCAATCTTCATTTGATTTTTTGTAATTATTTGGCCGATTGGTTCTCTTGCTTTGGAATCTTCTGTGAGGGCTTCTAGAAGAGGTTCTGTTGGTATTTGTATTTCTTTCAGGTTGAATGGGAGTTGATGGTCTTCTGGGCCTTTCAGCGGGGGATCTTCCTCTTTGACCATCCTTCCCGTAGGTTGTAGGTCTGTCATTGAATCCTACATGTCTTTTATTGGATTGATCATTTCTTCTAGTATTTTGATAACAATCCTTTTGTAGATGACCAATTTTTCCCCACATATAACAGGTCCTGGTTTCTTTTTCTTGAGCATCTCTATTGCTTGAAGAGAATTTGATTCTTTGTATTCCCTTTTTCAAATGATGCATTTCATAGTTGTCGGATCCTTGGGCATTGAGGATCAATTCTTCCACATTTATGGCTACTTCAACTGCATGTTCCAATGTGGATGGAAATGATGGAAATTGTGCATGGATGGATTTTGTAGTCCGTGCATAAATGCTTCCAACATTTGTTTGTCTAACATTTTTTTCACTATTTGTATTTTTATCATTTCTTCCCAAAAAATGGATTAGTGGTAATTGTTGGTTCTTCTCCATCTCTTTTGAATACCTTGAGTTCACTGGGCAATTCTCCCAGCACTTGATTTCCAATTCTTCTGATGCAAGAGGCATAATCTTGCACTTGTTCATTTGATCCCTGCATGATCCATTATAATTCATGCAATCCATTACTAAGAGCTGCCTTTTGATATCTGTTTTGTAGCTCTTATATTATATGGTGGTAATCCTTTCCCAGAATTCCAGAAATTCCCATCAGATGGTTTTTTGTGGGTCCTTGGATTTTTTGGAGTAGGAATGTTTTTAAATTGTTGTCCAACAAATTAAAATCCGCCAATGATAATTGGAAGAGGGTCCACCACTCGAACCAACTCTGTTTCCCATCTCCAAAAAATGGAGAAATGTTCATAATAGCATTTGTTGCTTGCCTATTTCCACTTGGTCCTTCTTCGCTTTTAGTTTTCATTTGGAAGAAAAGTGCCTCTGCTGCGCTTGGTTGTTGCAATTGGTCAGCAGAGAGGTTGTTGCTCAAATAAGCTTCTTTGATGCCAATCATCTCATTCAATTCTCTTTGTTTCTTTTTGGCTTCATTGTTGTTTAATTGAGCCAATATTCTAGCTTGAACTCCTTCCACTAAAGCAGCTGATTCTTGCATTGCCTGGACACTTGGTTTTAGGTCTTTTTGTAAATCCTTCCAATATTTTAAAGAATTCTCATGTGCCCTTTTTAAGTTGTTCAGTGTGAACTTTCTTGCTTCCAATGTTTCAGCAGAATCAAGTTTGTCTTGTACAGCTTCTAGTTGCTGGCTGTAATAATTAATTTTCCCTTCCGTTTTCTGTACCTGCTGGCTAGGTGACAGACAAGCAAATTCTTTAAATTCAGCATCCACGTCAGTCATTTTGAATGGCTGATATCAAATGGGATTTCTTCAGGGATTTTTGTTCTTTTAAATCAACAATTTCTTCAATTTCAACAATTTCTTCAATTCTCTTCTAAGGAATCCTTCCTAGAAATGCAGAAATTTTTAAATCACTCCACTCGTTGATATAGTCTTTCTAGTTCAAAGCTCACTCAGATGTCTCACAGGGCTGCTATTTTTTCTCTTGCCTCTTTTCAGGCCTTTTTCTCCACTAGTCACACACTCTATATTTTTTCACAACAGTAAAATTGGTTTCTTGTCTCATTTACTAAAATACTATCTTTTTTCATTTCTCAAAAATAGGATACAATTTTCAATACACTGTTGGAATTTTTGCTGGTTTTTATTTTAAACACAGCAGTCTTTCACCAAAATTGGTTGACACAGGAGAGTGTCTAAGGGATCCTTTTGTGGGCAGGGTTGCGCGGGTATCTCTTCAGTCAAATTTGACTCACAATTTTGTAGCAATCATTTTGTATGATACTTGTGCTTTTTTTTGGGTAGGTTGATCTTTGTAGATTGCTGGGTTGGGATCCAGTAATCCTTTTTCAGATCCTTTGTCTTGGAGTGAACACGTAGAGGAGACGTCACAGCGCACTTGCTCTTGGGGATGCGATTCAATTTGTTCACTTGGTCAAGTTGTATGGAACCCTTCAAAATACACAGTTGTTTGTACAATCTTTTTAACTTTTAAATTTGCAGTTACGTACAATGTCAAGATAGAGGGGAAATTCACCCCACACAAAAAGAAATTTAAAAGCTTGGGTCAAATTAACAAGAAGTTAAAGACTACTGACTGCGCCAATTTGTTGTCCGTAGACATAGGTAAAATAAAATATAAAAGTCCAGTAAAAATATATGCTTCAAATGTATTCAATTCACAAATATTCGTACAATCACACAAACATAAAAATAGAGAGTTTTAAGAGAGTCTTGCTAAAACGTTCCGCAAGTCTCTCTGAGAAATAACCGCAAATGACTCTAGATTAATTCTGGAGAAATATGTGGGAAGGAAGGTATATTCATACCTTCCTGGAAACATAAAATATGGAGGTGGAATATTTGCCAAGATTGAGGGACTGCAGGTTCACTGAACACACTTGATGAATATATATATCCGGGTATATATTATAAATATAAATAACATATATACACTTGCAAATTCAACAGAATAGGCTTCTTCTAAATTGGCAGTTTAGAAGAAGGCAGTGCAGGTCGTTTGTCACTGCCAACAAATAGCAATTTGTTATCCTTATTTGGGAAAAATCAATAAAAGACACTGTCGCGGTTCTAGAAGAATGTCTTCTTCTGGATGCGATTAATCTAAGACAATTTTAATTCCCAAAGATAAACTTCTGACAAGAAGATTCTTGTTCCTATAATCCCGAGTTTCAAGTGAATAAGACTTCTTGTTATAAAGATGTGATACGTATATTTCTATATGACTTCAACCAACGCCAGACCGACAATGAATACCAAATATACACTTCGCAGGGCCTTAAATAAATTCAGAATGAACCAGACAAGCATGATGCAATTCAGTTGGGAAAACAGAAACGGGGACGGGGAATGACCGCAAGCCAGACACTGTAAAAGTACACGTCATGCCCTCCTCAGATTTGGATCTGAGTTGCTAGGCAAGAAAGTATTGTTACGTTTTGGGATGTACAATGCAGGTAATAAGGAAGCATCATTATAAACCTGTCACAGGACACTCATGCTAATATTTGGTGACAAAGTTGAAAAGGAGAAATGCGCAATAACAACTGTCACGCATTAATGCCAGCTGAGGTGAGAGAGGGGGAACCAAAACAAAAGGGGAACAGCTGCAAGGAAACAAATACCTTGTAGAGAAGGATCTCCTTCCAAATAAGGAGAAAAGAAAATAATCGCAATTTGGTTTCTGGGTTACAAGCAGGGTTGTTAATCGCAATCAAAATTTCAGTTGCACAATCAAAATCAAAACTTGCTACAACACATTTTGCACAATCGAAATCAAAAGTGCTGCAACACCTACAAGTTTGTACGCAATCAAAACCGCTATGGTGTTTTCCTTTTTTCCCGAAATCGAAATCGCAAGTGTTGCCACAATCTTGAAAACTCCTCTCAAACAATTGTAATTTGAATGCAACTTTATTTTTCAGCAGTATTACACACTTGCAATGTGGAAACCTTGTAGAATTCCTCCTGTATAAACTTTTGAAAAACATATCCTTAATGATTCTGTGCATCTGCATTCTGCATATTTTTCAATGTGGTAAAAAACTGCATGTGAGTCTCAATTATCTTGTGTGGCTTCATGTAAGAAAAACTCAATGGCCTAAAAATTCTGAAAGAAAGCTTTTTTACTTATAGTAGAAGCCCTTGAATTGAACTTATTTTGAAACAATGTTTCACAGTGCCAGAAAATGTGCAACCAGGGCAAAGAATAACACAAAAGTGGGGTTTGGCTGTTTAGGAAAGTATTACACTAAATGTGATGGTATGGCAACATTTGAACCTTGTACTGCAGTGCTGCAATTCATTTGCAATATGTAATGCCACAAGGCATGCAAGAAAATTCCTATGATAAGGAGAGTGGAAGTTCAGAAAAATTCCAAAATGTTTTCTTCTCTGGCAGAAAGTTTTATTTTGAAAAATTTCACTGCTGTCATGCTGTGCATAATTTTTTCACATTCCTTTTATAGGATAAGCATTGATCATTGCAGGATCTCAGAAAATGGGTTTAACCTCTCACATTTTTTTTATACTTTTTCTACTCAGCCTCCCAATGGCTCAATTTCATGGCGCCAACAAACATCCTGTCACCCCGTTGGACTTTGTAACTCCGCACCACCCAATAAATACTCTTCCTTTCTGGGAAAACTGAAGTTCATTCAGGGCTGTCAGGGGTCCTATAAAACCTTGAGACAAGAAAGCATTCACTCTGCTATCTTGTGAAGAGTATAGACAATAGAGTTACTTCCACTGTAGGTTTCCATTCCTTGGAATTGGTGGCAGCATAAACAAATGGCGCCAATTAATTAGTCTGACTTCACTGGTCTATTTTGCTTCTCTGCTGCTGTAATGGACTTCTTGACTAGAGCGGAAACAGGAGCCGGATGCTTCTAAAAATGGGGGAAAATTACTGCATGATGTTCTTTTTCCACGTTTTGGGGTAAAACACTGCAGCTATTGATAAAAATTAAACGGACGCTGCTAAAAATTACAGAAAGCATCCAGCATAGCCTGTGGTATTCAATGAACAAAGTCTCTTGCATATGATTCACAAGACAAGGAACACTATTGAAATGCAACTCAGGATTGAGATCCTGACCACCATAATTTATGTTTCACCTGATGAGCTGACAACCAAGATAAGTTAGGTTCTGCCAGTTTAATGAGCATACAGGTTTACATCTTGAGATTCATTCTAAGTATATCTACTGTCAAATGTTTGCCTTTTTTTACCCAAGATGAAAACTTATCAAAGGATCTTCCACTTGGTACAATAACTTACTGTGACTCTCTTTGCCACCCGCAGATCACTGGCATGACACCAAATGACACATATACGCATGGTTGGGTTCAATTTCTGAAAATGCATATAACATGGGGTTCAATATTTTTCTAGTACCTAAATTGCAATTGACATTCGTCTCCAATAAAAGCTAAGGTTCGAAAGGTCAACAAAAAACTTTTAATTCCTGTTAATGTTTTTTAGCGTGTTAAGGTGTCATTCTTCTCCCAGAAATCAGAAGAATGTTGTCCACAGCCCAGAAGGGTAACAAACCAGCCAGGTCGCAGCCACTTTTGCATTTCCTTCTGGGGGACCTAATTGTATTCACAGCTTTGAGCAATTCTTCTCAAATAGAAAAGCAAAAAGCAAAAAATAAAACATATGCACCAATGGGTGTTCCCCAGAATAAGGCGCAAGTGTAACTCAATCCGACAGCCGGGAGTCACCCTGACGTCACCAGACCTGACATGACCAAAATTTAAATAAAAAAACGAAATGCACACATAGATGGTCACAGAAGTATACTTCAGGATGAAAAAAAGAGAGAGAAATAATGTGAAAGCCAGATGAAAGAGAAGGGAACAGGCTTACCGAGATTTCCAGATCCTGCTACTGTACTCCGGAACTTTGCTGTAGTGGTTGTTGGACTTTCGATTTCGATTGTCTTGCTTTTTGGAAATTGCAAGCTAATTCGCAAGTGGGAAAAAAAGGAAGTGCAATCAAAATCGAAAGCTTCCTTCAGGAATTGTTCAGTGCACAATCGAAATTGCAAGCATTGCGATTTTGATTGTGCTTTCGATTGTGCAGGATTGTGGCGCAATTAACAACCCTGGTTTCAAGTTAATGAGGATTGATTGCTTTATTGGTTGTCCAACAAGCCTTATTTTCTGCTTTTCAGTGTTCACAAGGTCCAAGCAATGCTCCCATGTGTAAACCCTCTCCCCTCTCCACCCAAATACATTTCATCACATCAGGATGGAAAATGGAGGGATTATAAGATTTATATACTGATATTAAAAGAAAAGAAAATACAATCCAGAATGTACAATTGGACTACTGATATAAATGCATACACTTTCTACCCTTGCTGGATAATCAAAACAAAATATCAGTAATACATATTACAGCATGAGGCAATATAACTGAACCCAAATTGAAGTTGAACATTTTCAGCTTGTTGGAGGATATAAGTGGGTTCCATTTCATCATCAGCATTCGCCTCAAAACTGTTCCAGGAAAAGACACACACACAAAATGGGGACAGGAAAAAAAAAACATACCCTGTCATGTTTCTTGGCAGCGGTTGTCATCATGCTTCAGAGGCACCTGCTGTGGGAAAATGTGCCATATCCGCGATAAGACCAACAAAAGCCGCTCGTCAGCTGAATACATACTCAAGTGGAATCCGAAAAGAAAAGAAAAGATGGGAAGGACATTTTCGGATCCATCCCCAGTCTATATCGATAAGACAAAATGAAGCTTTCGGCGAAGAATTGTGTGCTGTTATTTTTCGCGATATTTGCCCCCATTTTGCACCTTTCTTCCGGCACCAAGATTAAGTGGAAGCAGATTCGAACCCAAGAGGTGAAGAAGAATGAGGCAGCCGGGATCATCAGGTTGCCCAGACACGTGATCCCCAGTCATTACGACCTGGTTGTGGTTCCTTGGCTGGATGACGATTCCTTCATGTTTTCCGGGGCTGTGGACATCACTTTGACGTGTGTGGACGTGGACTTGGTCGGAACGCCGTGTTCCAACATCACTGTGCACTCCAAGGTATGGATGGAAACATTTCTTTTTCGCAATAGTACCTTTTTTGATATATATAAGTATACAGTGGACCCCTGGTTGACAAATTTTAAGGTTAAAAGAGCTTTTGTCCATGAAGAAAAATCCATCAGTTTACAAGAAAAAAAATCTGGTCTACACAGTTAGATTCCCAGGAAGAAAATTTCAAATGTGGTCATCATGTAATCGCACTTTAAATGAACAAGTCAAGCTGGAAAAAAGTGATTAGGCAGACATGAGGCTTACTTAACATTTTTTGAACATTTTCAACACGAATAAGTAAGTATAAATAGTCAGTTTCTGTGGTTTGAGCAGACTCAATTTACCAAATGATATGTGTAAAAAGCTGTGAAAAAACACTTTCAAACTGGGTTTTCCCTTTTATTCCACAGTTCATTTGCTGAACTTTTTGTCAAGTTATAGAGCATTGTAGAATTGGAATTTTTTTTTTTAGTTATCCTGCTCATATGTGCAAAGCTTTTTGAGTGCTGTTTTCATGCATGTCTCATTCAACCCTACAAAACATTTTACAGTTCCAGACAATGTAAAAGTAGGAACTAATTCAGAGCAGATTGTATTTGGGGTGCCAGGAACATATTAATTGATTCTCCCTTGAATTCTATCAGAAAATCAAATTCAGTTAAGAAAGTGTTTGCTAATCGAGGGTCCAGCACAGTGGGCCCTCATTTAATAAAACTTGATTGGTTCCTGACAAAACTTTGTTAACCAAGAAGTCTTTTCTGAACTGAATTTGAGTTTCCAAGACTAGACTTCAATTGTGAAGAAGGTAATCCATTNCCCTGCCCCCATAAGACAATCAAATATTTAGTGTATAATAAAATAAAGAATTCATAACTATCAAATATAATCAGAATGAATGGTTGCTGCATATTTTACTGCCAATTACATTTGCATTTTTGGGCACTACTTTATGCATGCCTGTTACTTCAAACAAAAATAGCTAATGAGTCATTTAGTGAGAATGACCAGACATTAACTTTGAATTGCTGGTGTGAGAGGGTGACATGAAAAAAACCCATGATAAAATACAGTGGACCCTCAGTTGACAAACTGCTTGGTCAAGACACTTTTCGGTTACCCAAATTTTGGTTTTGAGAGAAAATCCCTCAGTTAACAAACCAAATTTGGTTAAGAAACTTTTTATTTGGGGGAATTTTCAAGGTTGAAAACTCATAATTTGATTTTAAGGCTGAAATTCATGGTACAATATAAACGCAAATATTAAAACCAATGCATTGACATGAAAATTCTTCCTTCCTGGAGCTCCAATATTTGTGATATTTGTTTCAGCTACATTTTTCATACATGCTTTTTAATCTTTGGCCAAATTATTGGCTTTCCTTTCCTTGGTTTTCCAATGGTTCAATTCTTGAAAATTCAATTTAATCTTAACATCCAGCATGTAACAAAAAAATTAATTTCTCCCCTCAAATGTGTGTGTTTCTCCAGATGAGAAGGTTTTAATTTTTTTGTTTCCGTCAGTAATAATTTTATTTGACATTTCATAAACATTTTGTGTACATATAAGATGCAGCAACAACTTATCCGGGTTATAGTTGATGGAGTTGAATGTTTAATACTGTATTCAATCTTCAAATTTCTTCTGGGTTCATGGAGTGCATTAAATTCTTTCCCATAAAAGTCCATTTGAAGATCCAATTTGGTTAACAAAAACTTTTATGTTGAAATACTTTTTTTCCCCGAGAGGAATGATTTCAATAACCATGGGTTCAATAACCAAAGCACCACATGAAAAAATGAACCCTTATAAATTTTGAGTTGACAAACCCTTTTTTATTTTTCCGTTTCGAGTTTGTCAATTCAAAATGGAAAGGGTTCATTTTATCTTCTTTTTTTCACCGTCTGTCACTGTTTTCACTGTCTGGAAAAAATGTTTCCTTCCATACTCAAAATGAAAAGGGTTTTTTTTTCTTTTTTTTCCTTTTTTGATGCGGTGCTGCATAAGAATATAGATATCCTGGACGTGTCCGTCAGGAGAGTGTCCGATGGCAGCGACATCCCCATTGAACCAAATGTGGACTATGACCCGTATGCTGAGTGGTCGACTGTGTTCCTCTCAAATCCTCTCATAGTTGGAGAAAGTGCCAATTTGGTCATCACATTCAGCGGAGTCATGTCCACTGAAATTGCGGGACTTTTCTACAGGAGCTACGACAGCGCTGGAACCAAAAAGTGAGGTTTTCTTCTGTGCATCTGGATACAGTATATGGAAGACAGGCAGTGATGGGACCCCGACTTGCGGACACTGCTTATTGAAACTGAAGAGAAAAATTGTCTGCCCTGCTGACGCATACCAAGAATTTATTGAGAAATGATGGACAAGTACTTGACCAATATTTCTAGAGAAATGGAAACTTATTTCAAAAAGTTTTTATATTATGGACAGGAATTGGCTATTATATT
>CAJPEX010005093.1:0-17994 GCA_905338405.1 Notodromas monacha | reverse complement strand
GGCAAACATAAGGGTAATTCACCTGCTTGTAAGGCAAACATTTTAGTTCCCTGAGTAAGCAAATAAGGCTCTGACAAGTTCACCTTATGCCACTTAGGCACTCCCATGTACGTATCTTCTGCAATTGGTACACTATGGACTTTGAACAGTTCTAATATTTCTGGTTGTCTAATTACTGGTACAATTGTCGTTATTCTGTAATGACAGGTTTCATTCATTCCACACCTGTCCATTGTTCCGATGGTCAATGGATGTGATTTTATTAGTATTAACAATTCCTGCACCGGCAACACATAAATTGGTGGCTTGTTCTCGGCCTCCAATACCTTGCTCAGTGCGGTATTCACATATTCATCGTAATAAATGAAATTTGGGAAATGGAAATTATGTATCCGATCAATATCCTGTAGTAATGACGATATGACCTCATTTGCTTGATCTAATTCCAGTCCTAAACTTAGCGTCAGAAACCATGAATTTGTAGAGTTAAATTTTGCTTGTCTCACTCTTTCTGCTAAGCTGATACTATTCTTGAAAACCTTGTTTGTTTGCACTGCGTAATTCAGAGAAGTCAACAACTGTACCCTTTTTTCCTGTGCGACAGTTCCTTTTATCTCGCTTTTCCTTCTTTGCAATATCGGAAGTAATCCGGTGAATGTCGCGTCTCTAGGAAAATTTCTAGGTTCAGTAGTGATTCTATGTTTCAGATTTTTAACTTTGTTGTCCAAGTCAGTATTTTTTGCTTTCAGCAGGCTATATAAGGCACCGTCAATTGTTGTGTGAATGTCGCGTCTCTAGGAAAATTTCTAGGTTCAGTAGTGATTCTATGTTTCAGATTTTTGACTTTGTTGTCCAAGTCAGTATTCTTTGCTTTCAGCAGGCTATATAAGGCACCGTCAATCGTTGCATCAGGCGGGGCCTCAGCTTCAATATGATTAGAAACCTTAGTTGTGATAATATCGGATTGCTTTACCAATTCTCCAACATCTATTGAGGCTTCTAACGTCCAATAACCGTTAGGTACACAAATCGGATACATTTCTTCCAATACGACACCAACGCTACCTGGAAAGTTGCGTATGGGGGACGTCTTATCAAATCTGTTTAAATTCGATGACGTACCTTTGTTGTTGATTGGGATTTCCTTAATCATGAGGGAATTTGACACATCAAGTAACAATATACAAATATATATTTTCACCAAACTTCTATACACTTCCATAATTTCAGTAGTATCTGAACGTTGTTTATTCCTTGCTGGTTAACTGCGTACTGATGTTGCGCAGTTCTCCTCATTCTTTTGGTGACTCTGTCTTTTTCCTGGCCCGCTTGGCCTCGACGAGCTCCATCATGCATGCCTGTTGCCTTGTCAGAGGTCGTTGCCAGAATGCTTTTGTTTCTTTCTTTGGCCTTGTTCTGGTCGGCAACACATTTTCAGAGTCCAAATGACGTAGAGAAGGACGGTCGAGTGGGTTGGGCTCCACTTTGTTATTTCCTTTGTCGTCCTTCTTTCCTTCCGTTTCTCTTTTGTTTTCCTCTTCCTCTGCTGCTTCACCTTCTTCTTCTTCTTCTCTAGATTGTGTGGATGCTCGTCTATCCTTTTTCTTGCTGTCCTTTTTTTCTCTAAACTTTTTCCACTTTTCTCTGTTCTTTCTCTGCCTCGGGGTCAATGCAACAGCACCTCTTTCTTCATCCTGTGATGTTTTTTCAGGTGTTTCTTTGCTTCTTTTAGTAAGCTGTTTCATCAATTCTGGTGTGCTTGAGGCAGGTGGATGGCCTTGTTGAAGGACAGTTTCGGATAAACTTGGTAGGGTATCCGCAGTGGCATCAAAGAATCTTCCTATTTCATCAGTAACTTCTCCAAATATTTCCCTGGTTTTTTGGAACATTCCAGATTTTCTTTCTGGAGACGCTGGTATTACTGTCGCGTCTAAATCGGGTACTGATACAAAAGAGTCTTCTTGCTCAGACTGAGAAGCAGATGAATCTAGTTTTTCTCTAGATTCTTTCTGTTTCTTTAAGATAGATTTTACTGCTTGTTTGTCCACTGGATGTTTGTGGATTTTGGAACCCAAAGTTTTTCTGCGGGTTTCTCCTCCAGTTGTAGTTGTTGGCAAAGCAGTTTCTTCGTTGTCTGTCTCCCACTGTTGTTCTTCAGAAACCTGTGGACCCTCCCATTTCCACCGTGGGGTTAAATCCGTTTGATCGTCTTCATCCAACACTTCTAAAATATCCTTTTCTTCTGAAGGTGTCGGCGAGGGAACTGGTGAGGACCGTTGTATCTTATACGGTCGTACGTAACTGATGTGAATTACATCTGTCCAATCCGGGTTTTTGTCATCTTGTACCCTGATGACAACTGGGTTTATTTTATCGATGACGCTGTATGGTCCTTTGTATTTTGGGGACCATTTTCTGCCTACAAAAGTGGCAGCATCATGGCGTCGTATCCATACCTTGTCGCCTAGTTCATAGTTGGCACCCTTTTTGTGGGTATTTATTCTGTCTAGGTACGACGCCTGATTTTTCCTAATTGCATTTTGAGCACGATCGCGTATTACTTCGAATTCTTCCTTTCGACTCTCGTTTTTAATTTCATCGAGTTGAGCCTTGTCCATATACATTGGAACCCAGTAATTATGGGGTTTCATACCAGTAACTACTTCAAAAGGCAAAGCCTGTAGGGCTTTGTGTTTCGACGAATTATGCACCCATGCGGCAAACTTTAATAGTTTGTCCCACGTTTGCCTGTTATCCGGATCCAAGTACAAGGCCAGATACTCGTGTACCTCGCGATGGGCTCTCTCGTTTTGCCCGTTTCCTTGAGGTTGATACGCGGTAGTGGTGATGGCTTGTGCTCCGATAAATTTTGCCATGTCCCTGAATATGCTGCTCAGGAAATTAGTTCCACGGTCCGTCAGTATTTTCTTGGGTGGCCCAAATAGGCATACCCAATCGCTCAGAAATAATCTGGTGGTTGTTAATGCTGACGCTTCTCTCATAGGAGAGAAAACTATCCATCTGGATAATCTATCCTGGATCACAAGAATATATCTATTCCCTTTAGAGCTGCTGGGGACCGGTCCCACTACGTCCATGCTTACCTCTTCGAAACATTGTTTCGGCATGCCCGTTGTCATGTACGGTATTCGATGGGCGTAGTGCTTGTTCGCTTGACAAATTTTGCAGGTTTTGATGTAATCACCTACATCCTTTTCCAAATTTGTCCAGGCAAATTCTTGCCTGAGAGCGTACGTCGTTCTATCTATTCCGCTGTGTCCCATTGCCAGGGGATTGTGAAATAACGCGATAATGCGCGGGCGCAGAGAGGGCGGGACCCAGATACACTGGCCCTCTTTCTCCTTTTTTATTATCAATCCCTCTTGCCTGCTGTAATGCTCGCCTGAAGGGGCGTTGCCCACTTTCTCTGTCTCTTTCGCGATGAGATCNCCTTCTTTCCAATATCGGAAGTAATCCGGTGAATGTCGCGTCTCTAGGGAAATTTCTAGGTTCAGTAGTGATTCTATGTTTCAGATTTTTGACTTTGTTGTCCAAGTCAGTATTTTTTGCTTTCAGCAGGCTATATAAGGCACCGTCAATCGTTGCATCAGGCGGGGCCTCAGCTTCAATACGATTAGAAACCTTAGTTGTGATAATATCTGATTGCTTTACCAATTCTCCAACATCTATTGAGGCTTCTAACGTCCAATAACCGTTAGGTACACAAATCGGATACATTTCTTCCAAGACAACGCCAACGCTACCGGGAAAGTTGCGTATGGGGGACGTCTTATCAAATCTATTTAAATTCGATGACGTACCTTTCTTGTTGATTGGGATTTCCTTAATCGTGAGGGAATTCGACACATCAAGTAACAATATACAGATATATATTTCCACCAAACTTATATACACTTCCATAATTTCAGTAATATTTGGATGTTGTTTATTCCTTGCTGGTCAACTGCGTACTGATGTTGCGCAGTTCTCCTCATTCTTTTGGTGACTCTGTCTTTTTCCTGGCCCGCTTGGCCTCGACGAGCTCCATCATGCGTGCCTGTTGCCTTGTCAGAGGTCGTTGCCAGAATGCTTTTGTTTCTTTCTTTGGTCTCGTTCTGGTCGGCAACACATTTTCAGAGTCCAAATGACGTAGATAAGGACGGTCGAGTGGGTTGGGCTCCACTTTTTTATTTCCTTTGTCATCCTTCTTTCCTTCCGTTTCTCTTTCGTTTTCCTCTTCCTCTACTGCTTCACCTTCTTCTTCTTCTTCTTCTCTAGATTGTGTGGATGCTCGTCTATCCTTTTTCTTGCTGTCCTTTTCCTCTCTAAACTTTTTCCACTTTTCTCTGTTCTTTATCTGCCTCAGGGTCAATGCAACAGCACCTCTTTCTTCATCCTGTGATGTTTCTTCAGGTGTTTCTTTACTTCTTCTAGTAAGCTGTTTCATTAATTCTGGTGTGCTTGAGGCAGGCGGATGGCCTTGTTGAAGGACAGTGTCGGATAAACTTGGTAGGGTATCTGCAGTGGCATCAAAGAATCTTCCTATTTCATCAGTACTTCTCCGAATATTTCCCTGGTTTTTTGGAACATTCCAGATTTTCTTTCTGGAGACGCTGGTATTACTGTTGCGTCTAAATTGGGTACTGATAGTTTTCTCAGAAGAACAAGTCTGACTCTTCGTCTACTTAGAACAAAAAGAGATCTAAGAAAGACAAAGAAATTCTATCTAAAATGACGAACAAACAGGTGACCTACAAACACCTAAAACCTTGGGTTAGTTTTTCTGCGGGTTTCTCCTCCAGTTGTAGTTGTTGGCATAGCAGTTTCTTTGAGCAGACAGAGGGTGACAACAAGAAGTCTTGGGACACCTGGGAGGGTAAAGGTGAAACCCCGATTTAGGCAAACTAGCAGAAGTAGGTCGTGAAGATTTTATAGAAAAAGAAGACTTCCACAGCCGCAGGAAACTGGTGAGGACCGTCGTATCTTATACGGTCGTACGTAACTGATGTGAATTACATCTGTCCAATCCGGGTTTTCGTCATCTTGTACCCTGATGACAACTGGGTTTATTTTATCGATGACGCTATTTGGTCCTTTGTATTTTGGAGACCATTTTCTGCCTACAAAGGTGGCAGCATCATGGCGTCGTATCCATACCTTGTCGCCTAGTTCATAATTGGCACCCTTTTTGTGGGTATTTATTCTGTCTAGGTACGACGCCTGATTTTTCCTAATTGCCTTTTGAGCACGATCGCGTATTACCTCGAATTCTTCCTTTCGACTCTCATTTTTAATTTCGTCGAGCTGAGCCTTGTCCATATACATTGGAACCCAATAGTTACGGGGTTTCATGCCAGTAACTACCTTGAAGGGTGAAGCCTGCAAAGCCTCGTGCTTCAATGAGTTATGCACCCATGCGGCAAACTTTAATAGTTCGTCCCACGTCTGCCTGTTATCCGGATCCAAGTACAAGGCCAGATACTCGTGTAACTCGCGATGGGCTCTCTCGTTTTGTCCGTTTCCTTGAGGTCGATATGCGGTAGTGGTGGTAGCTTGTGCTCCAATGAATTTTGCCATGTCCCTGAATATGCTGCTCAGGAAATTAGTCCCGGGGTCCGTCAGTATTTTCTTGGGTGGCCCAAATAGGCATACCCAATTGCTCAGAAATAATCTGGCCGTTGTTAATGCTGACGCTTCTCTCATAGGGGAGAAAAATATCCATCTGGACAATCTGTCCTGGATCACGAGAATATATCTATTCCCTTTAGAGCTGCTGGGGACCTGTCCCACTACGTCCATGCTTACCTCTTCGAAACATTGCTTCGGCACGCCCGTTGTCATGTACGGTGTTCGATGGGCGTAGTGCTTGTTTTCTTGACAAGTTTTGCAGGTTTTGATGTAATCGCCTACATCCTTTTCCAGATTTGTCCAGGCAAATTCTTGCCTGAGAGCGTACATCGTTCTATCTATTCCACTGTGTCCCATTGCCGGGGGATCGTGAAATAATGCAATAATGCGCAAGCGCAGAGAGGGCGGGACCCAGATACGCTGGCCCTCTTTCTCCTTTTTTATTATCAATCCCTCTTGCCTGCTGTAATGCTTGCCTGAAGGGGCGTTGCCCACTTTCTCTGTCTCTTTCGCGATGAGATCCATAGAAATATACGGCAACAAGTCCGTTCTTTTGAAAGCGGGTGATAGATACACGCATAGCTTCTTGACTTTCTCTGGTGGGAATCTACTTAAAGCATCCATGTGTGGAATACTTAACCCTCTCTTGTATTCTACAGTATATTCGTATTTGTTGAGGGCCATAAACCATCCGATGGCTCTCCTGCTGTTGCTGTTTTTCTGTTGGGCCAGATATGGAATCACGATGTGGTCCGTTCTGATTTTAAATTTATGTCCCCACAGATAGGATCTGAACTGGGAGACTCCATAATATACAGCGAGGAGTTCTCTATTGGTGTTGGAATATCTAGATTCCGCTCCATTTAAAGTTCTAGAAGCACACCCTATAAGGACTTCTTTCTTGTCCTTCTTTTGGGTCAGGATTGCACCTATAGCATGTCCTGATGCATCTGTCGTTAAAATAAATTCCTTGTCAAAATCGGGGAAGGACAGGATAGGGGCGTCCAAAAGACATTTGGTCAGGCATTTCTTTGCCTATTCTTGTTCTTGACCCCAATTGAACTCCGTGTCCTTCTTCAATAGGTTATACAAGGGTCTCGATTTTGTTGCAAAATCCTTGATGTATGATCTAAAATAACCTACCAGGCCAAGAAACGCTTGAACGCCTTTGATATTCTTTGGCGTGGGGAAATTTTGAACGGCATTGGTCTTTGCGGGATTTACCTTAATACCCTCGTTACTGATCAAAAATCCGAGATACTCAATCTGTGTCTTAAACAGTTGAGATTTGGAGAACTTTATTTTTAACCCAGATCTATTTAATCTACCAAGGATATCCTCCAAATGTGTCACGTGTTGTTTAGCGGTTTTAGAGTAGATCACTATGTCGTCCACGTAGATGTACGCATTCTAGAAGCGCATCCTATAAGGACTTCTTTCTTGTCCTTCTTTTGGGTCAGGATTGCCCCTATGGCATGTCCTGATGCGTCTGTTGTTAATATGAATTCCTTGTCAAAGTCGGGGAAGGACAGGATAGGGGCGTCTAAAAGACATTTGGTCAGGCATTTCTTTGCCTCTTCTTGTTCTTTACCCCAATTAAATTCCGTGTCCTTCTTCAATAGGTTATACAAGGGTCTCGCTTTTGTTGCGAAATCCTTGATGTATGATCTAAAATAACCTACCAGGCCAAGAAACGCTTGAACGCCCTTGATATTCTTCGGCGTGGGGAAATTTTGAACGGCATCGGTCTTTGCAGGATTTACTTTAATACCCTCGTTACTGATCAAAAACCCGAGATACTCAATCTGTGTCTTAAACAGTTGAGATTTGGAGAACTTTATTTTTAACCCAGATCTATTTAATCTACCAAGGATATCCTCCAAATGTGTCATGTGTTGTTTAGCGGTTTTAGAGTAGATCACTATGTCGTCCACGTAGATGTACGCATAGGATCCTAAACATCCATCCAACACGAGATGCATTAAACGTTGGAATATACTAGGGCTATTTTTCAGGCCCATGGGTAACCTTACAAATTCGTAATGGCCCATGGGGGTGGAAAAAGCGGTTTTCCATCGTTCGTCTTCTCTAATTTTAATATTGTAAAACCCGTGCAACAAATCGAGGGCAGAAATGTCACGTGTTGTTTAGCGGTTTTAGAGTAGATCACTATGTCGTCCACGTAGATGTACGCATAGGATCCTAAACATCCATCCAACACGAGATGCATTAAACGTTGGAAAATACTAGGGCTATTTTTCAGGCCCATGGGTAACCTTACGAATTCGTAGTGGCCCATGGGGGTGGAAAAAGCGGTTTTCCACCGTTCGTCTTCTCTAATTTTAATATTGTAGAACCCGTGTAACAAATCGAGGGCAGAAAAGAATTTCGCCGATCCTAATTCCTCAAATATCTGACTAATTCTTGGTAAAGGATGAGGGTCTGTTATCACATGCTCGTTAAGCTTGCGAAAGTCGACCACCATCCTCCATCCTCCATCTTTCTTCTTGACCATTAAGGTCGGGCTGTTATAGGGAGAGGTGGAGGGTTGGACAATTTCATTATTGAGGAGATCCTCAACATACGCTCCTAACAGGGATCTCATCTCGTAAGGGATGGGATACTGTCGGGTGTAAACTGGAGATTCTGTGTCGAGGGGGATGTCTGCCTCGTACATGGGACACAGTCCTAGCTGGTCAGATTTCTTCACCAGCACATTACGATATTTAAGCAGCATTTTTCGGACTGTCTCGACGTATTCTGAAGGGCATTCAGACGATTCTAAATTTTCGTCTATGAGTTGTTCTAAATTAAAAGACTCACTCGTGGAAATTTTGACAGAAGTTTTACTGCTACTAGTGGTCTTCATTTTGTCCATACCTTGACAATACCACCAAGGTGTAACAATCTTCTGGACTCTCTCTGTTACCTTACCATGACACCAAACTTGAGTTGTCAAAGTGACTTTCTGTAATTACAAAATCCTAATCATTTCTAATTTTTCAGACATCAAAAAAGGAAACCAACCTTCAGGTGCCGCATCAAAACGCATTGCAAATTCAAGACCCGTCCCACGAAGATCACTTTGTCATTGTAATACAAAGCGTACCTAGCCTCACAGATGTCTTCACAGTAATATTTCTCGCCGACGTTTACACAGTCATCGTTCCACACAAAAACGACAACAGTGAACAAAACTAAACTTGCGATTTTGAACATACTTTTGATGTGTGCTGACTTTTGTTTTTGCCTTTCCGCAAGTTCTGTTTTGTTTTATGGTGATAATGTGAAACAGTGATCGAGCTGTCTGGAAAGTAGTCTCTAGGAAGAGAACAATGAAATTTAAAAAAATATTGACAATTCTCTGAGAACAAGGAGCTTGTCCTCAGAAATTTCACAAGAAAAAGCCAAGAACCACCCGAATGGTTGGAAGAAACGAGACTGAACCGTTACTCAATCGATAGCGGGTCTCGCATATGGATAATTCTTTGACTGTTTACAGTCAAGTAGATCTGTATGAATTCCTGCACACCTCAAATGAGGGTGCTGAAAAGGAATCTGGCTTGTGAATATCGCGCATGCCTAGCGTGCGGAGAAAATAAGAGGACTTATTTTTTTTACTGTTTACAGTCAAGTAGATCTGTATGAATTCCTGCACACCTCCAATGAGGGTGCTGAAAAGGAATCTGGCTTGTGAATATCGCGCATGCCTGGCGTGCGGAGAAAATAAGAGGACTTATTTTTTTTTATTGTCCGCGGAGAATTTGTCATGATAAGTCAGATGTTCTCTTTAACCTAGCAGACGACGCTCTGAGCAGCTGCGTCGCCTCTCACTGCGTCACGCCCTTGCTGCGTGCTGCCTCCCCGAGTCACACGCCTAGGGTTACGCCACCCTCTGCCGAATGAGGTCAGATCCTGGTCTGACCACGCTTGCGACATACTGACCATCGGAATCTATATATTTGCTTGCTTTTACTTTGTCGCTCGCTCATTGCTGTCTGGACGGTTGTTCTAAATGTACTTGCTGTTGAATACAAAATAAAGCTGTAATACATTTTGTACTTGAGGAGTTTATTGATTTACCGAACCTGGCAACAGGAATAAGAAAATCTCCTCACAATAAATTGTCTGAGTTGGTTAAATTAAAGACTTACGACGGTGAGTTATACAATCAAAGGTTTAAAGACGTATAAGCTGAAGGATTGTAAACATCATTTTAACTAATTTAGACAACAAGGTTTTATTCAATCACTAAGCCAGTTACATTCACATTTGAATCTAGGATAAATCCAGACTGGCATTTGGAACAGGGCCAATTTGAGACATACATTTTTGGAGAGAGGGAAAATTTGAGGCAGAAACTTTTTGAGGCAGGGATAATTCAAGGCAGAGGCATTTTGAGGCAGAGAGAATATGAGACATTCTGAGATGGAAGGATTTTCAAAAAGATGCTTCTGTGTTTCTCCCTGAAATCTAATATTAAAGGTGTGAAAGTGAACAAAAATGGCACTGCTTGATCAATAAGTGACATGAATGAACATTCCATGAGCATAGCCAGACGTTTTTTTAGGTGCTTCTTGTCAGCTGGTTAAAAACCGTGCTCTAACTTTCCTTCGCCCCTTGCCCCACTCATTAATGTGGATGGCCGCGCATGCGTGCGCAACTGAGTTTCCCTCGTTACCTGTCCTAATTGTCATTCTCCCCAGGCGGTCGACCGCCCCATAAATCTAACAAATACTGTGTTGCGGAATACGTGTGTGTCCCCTTTCTTTGTCTGGCTGGATGGTCATTGCCGAGCGATGACCCTATACTGTCTGGTTTCTCTAAAGTTAATAAAAGGCCTTGCAAGGCCCAGTAGAAAGCAGTGGTAAAGATACCCTCAGAGAGAGCTGTATACGCGTATATATTGGAGCTGAATAATTACTTGTAAGTCAAACTTGCGTGTCTTTATTATCATAAAAATTGTCTTGAGTGCTTAAAGTACTCGGTCCAAGATCCAATTGGTAAAAGAGGTTCGAACCTCGGATAAATAACTTGTCGGCAAATTTTGTGGTCATCCTCTTGAAGGTTTTCAACACAAACTAGAAATTTGTATTGATTGTAAAACCATATTGTACAACCGCAGTTGGTCGTCCTCTTTTGCGCTGGGTGAGTGCTGGTCAATAACCAGTCAATAACAATCCTAGATCACACTTAAAGTGGAAGACAATTGAGTGAGAAAAGTGAAGATTATTGCAGAAAAAGTCTAAGTGACAAACTATTTCTAAGTGAACTTGCAAAAAGGTTCTGAGTGAGCCAGAAACAGCCTGTGTGGCTTGAGAGGCATATCTGTGTGAGTGCCAAAAGATATACTGCCTTAGTGGCTTATGAGCACGTCTGTGTGAGTGCTGAAAACATTTTTGCCTAAGTGGCTAAAATTTGAGAAACAAGCACATCTGAGTGAGTGCTTCTAATCCTAAGTGGATTTCCGCCTTAGTGGTGAGGAGCATCTCTTGGTGAGTGCTCAGTGCCGGAAAAGAGGATTGCAAAACCAACAAGCAAAAGGAGACAACTACATCGCAAAGCAGTCTTGCACAAAGGAACGTCACTTCTAAAAAAGGACAACAGGTTTTTATACCTTATATCTTAAAATTAGAAAGTAATAGCTGATGACTAAAAAATCCACTTTATTCTATATTAAATTTCCATATTTTTGGAAGAGAGTAGCCAAATAATATATGTCTAAACAAATAAAAGACACCCCAGTAACTCAAAATTCTAGTGCACCAAATAAAACCAGTGCACAAAAAGCTACTGAATCTAACTGCAATTTAAAAGAAAAATTATTTGCAAGTGCCTACGGACCTAACACGCAAACCCAAAGATAAAACACTCCACAGCAAACCACTCGCAGTACGTACATAAAATTAACGTGACCCACAGATTTTGAAACCCCTGAGGAGACTCAAGAACAATTAGCTAGAGATCCCCAAGGACTAAACGACGACTAAAAAAGTGTCGACTTAAACATTTCTAATAAAAGTAAAAATAAATGGCTGTACCAGGAGCCGAAGAGTCAGGAGACCTTATCCCCCTCAATGAAAATAATCCTCCTCCAATCCAACCTACCAAAATCCCGTCTAAGGTTCCCAAAGTTGCACCAGGCAATCAAGATTTACTCTCCAACCTAGGAATCACCCAAGATCCCAAGCATTCCACCTCGTTTCAGGCTTCTAGTAGCTTTTCTGAAAGTTATCAAGCAAACTGCCTTCCTGCAGAATATTCAACTTTTTTGCCACAAGAACAAGCTGCTTATCTGCAAAGAACCATCAATGAAACCCGAAAAAATATTATCAAATATAGAAGCGAATTACTGAATGCCAGTGCCAAAAGAGCTGATGCTATAAGACAGCAAATCAGCCAATTTGGGTCTAATATTGAAGAATTGTCAACCATGGAAAAAGATATTCAAGACAGTTTAAAAATCATTGCCGATGCACAAAGAGCCCTTACTGAAAAGAATAATATTTTAGTCTCTCAAATGATACAGCAACAGGCTGCAGAAAGAACTATGAAATTAAATGAGTCCAGTGAAATTAGAAAATCAGTACTTTCTAATACCTTACTTGGAACATTAGAGACCCCCACTCCTGAAGAGATTGTAATATGGAATCAGACTCAAGGAAGAGTGTCAATAGCCAGTAATCCTCAAACAACTAATACCTTTATAAACAACATGCCTTGTTTTTTGGGAGAATGTAATTCTATCTCGTGGAATTTGTGGTATTCCAGATTCGTAGTAACCGTAAATTCTAACCCGTTAAATGATGGACAAATAAAAAATCTCTTAATGTCTAAACTTGAAGGAAAAGCTCAAAAATTAATTGAAGCAGATAGAGATCTATTTTATGAGCCGTATCATGTAATAATTAAGTTCTTAAGAAAGATCTATGATACAGATGATTTAACTGATGGTCTTGCTGCTCTGGATTACATTAAACAAGAAGAAAATGAAAATGTACGAGACTTTGCCTTGAGATTAGATTTGGCTTCCTCAAAATTAAATGCCAAACATACACCTGGAATTAAAGTCTTGCGACAAGATGGCATGAGAACTTTAATCGCCAACCCTATGTACAAACAAGAAGAAATACGTGCTCAGTGTTGCAGTACATTCCTGGCAGAAATTAAATTGAATAAATTTATTAAGGGACTTTTGCCTAGTATACAAAAAAGAATGCCCAAAGTTCCAGATACTCATAAAGAAGCAGTAGAGAAAGCAAGGAAAGCCAAAAAAATTCTTATAATGACAGGAGAACTGTCGTATGCTTGTGAAACATATACTATTTCAACTATTCCCAATAAAAATCATTCCCAACAAAATACCCAGAAGAGAAATATTCCTGGTAAGAGTAATCCTGTTCCATTGAGCTCTCAAATGTGTTATGCCTGCGGAAAATACGGTCATCATGCCACTGATTGCACAGGAAATAGAAATTACCAACCTCAATCCAGGAACCAATATAAAAGCAGACCCACTATGAATAACTCCAATTATTGTAACTACCAGCAAAATTATCCGCCTCCTCCTCCTCGCATACCTTATCGTTGAGTAGATGGAAGAATGTGCGCCCCATGGATGAACCGACCTACTCAGGGTCGTTCCCCTTTCCAGCAACCACCGACAAATGTGGGACAAAGAAATAGGCCCCGAGGGCAGGCCCCGAATGTTAATGCCGGACGCCCCCCTGCTCGCGGATATCCATCCCTCAGAAGGGGCACCCCCAAACGATTGCGCCGCCCATCAGGTAAGAGAGGTGGACCAGTAAGAAAAAGTAACAATAATATTACCGTACCCCATGATGATTTTGGAGAATATGCTGAATTTAATGAGCATCCTTATAATGCTATTGAAAATCATTTACAATTAGATGAATATCCCTATGAAGAAATAGAATATTCGAATCCTGAAGATCAATACTATAATGGATATTATCCAGATGAAGAGGACAATAATTATGGCAAATACACAGAGTATTGCTATCCAGATAATACTGTCGAAAGGCTTGAAGAGAATTATGAGGTAGAATGCAACAATGTTCAAGAAAATAATCAGGGAAACGATTATTAACCGGGAGCGCAAAAGTTTTGCAACTTCTGGTAATACCTATCTTCTTTGACCAAAATGATAAAGAAATTAAACTATTAATTGACACCGGATCAGAAATATCTCTTTTAGATAATTCCTTGAATATAGACGCTATTTCCCCTAGCAATATAGTAATTAATACCTTGAGAGGAAGCAGTATACCAGCAATAGGAAAGGTAAATAAACCTATCCTATTTAATAATAAAACTATTAATAGATGTACCTTCTTATTAATCAAAAATATAAAAATTCCCAACTTTGATGGAATTCTATGGTCTGATTGGCTTAATCAAAATTCTGTAAAAATCTGTTATAAAACCAATAAACTAATCGTAAATAATTTCTATATTCCTTTTACCTTTCGAAATTCCCCTTTAAGAAATTATCAAATAAATAATAATCCTAGCTTTCGTCTATATCCTATTTGCAAGGAAACAATTCCTTCCCAATCACACATGCTAATAAAACTAAAAATGTCTTCAGAAAATGCAAAATGTTTCAAGAATAAGGATATTCTAATTAACCCTGCAATAGGACCCGACCAAGATATTATTATCGGAAGATCCTTGTCGACTGTATCAGAAAACGGATTTGTGTATGTCTTTTGTATCAATTTGAGTAACAAAAGTGCTAATCTAAATCCTTCCGTAAATATAGCCTCAGCAGAATTGCTTAGTGAAGAATACCTCGTAGCACATACTTCCCAAGATGATAACCATCATCCCAATATCCATATTCATGGATTAGAAGATGAAACAGAAGAAACTACTGAAACCATGATTCAATTGAGCCTAAATAAATCTAAATGTCCCGCAAATTTAAAAGGACAAGTAAAGAAACTTCTCGATAAATATTCTGAAGTGTTGGCCAGACGAACTGATGCTCTAGGATTATGTGATATTTATCATCCCACTATTCCCCTAGATACTGATGAACCCATCAATACTAAACAATATCCTATCCCTCATTTTCAAAGGGACGTAATGAATAAATTGGTTGAGGACATGAATAACCAAGGTATAGCGTGTCCTTCTACTTCTCCTTATAACTCTCCTACCCTTATGGTCAAGAAAAAGTATGGAGGATGGAGAATGGTTGTTGATTTTCGTAAACCTAATGATCATGTAATTACTGACCCCCATCCTCTACCTCAAATACATCAAATATTTGAAGAGCTAGGCAAAGCAAAATATTTTACAGCATTAGACTTATTGCATGGATCTTATAATTTAGTTATACACCCTAAAGATAGACATAAAACAGCATTCTCAACCCCTTTGGGGCATTACAAATTTATACAGCTGCCCAAGGGATTAAAGAATTCTCCAAGCATCTTTCAAAGAATGATGAACCTAGTGTTAGATGGTCGTCTTGGCAATCATGCCTTTATATATATAGATGATATAGTAATATATTCAGCAGATGCAGAATCACATGTAGAACATTTAGAACAAGTATTCAAACGAGTTGAAAAAGCTGGACTAAAGGTGAAATTCAGTAAATGCCAATTTTTCTTAGATGAAATCAAATATTTAGGTTTCTTAATAAGTACTAATGGTATCCGTATTACCAAGGCAAAATTGAAAGCTGTCACGGAATTTTCCACTCCTGTTAATGTTAAAGGAGTACAAGCATTTTTAGGTCTTACAGGTTATTTTAGATCCCACATTGAGAATTACACAACCATAGCTGAACCCCTGCACAATCTTCTCAAGAAGGATGTAAGATTTGCGTTGGGAACAGAACAAGTAAATGCTGTCAAGCATCTCAAAACTTGTCTAATGACAGGCCCCGTTTTGGCTTTCCCTGACTTCACTAAAGAATTTATTTTAACTACTGATGCATCAAATATAGCAATAGGAGCAGTCTTGACTCAAAAGGATGGAAAGAAAGAAAAATTAATTGGATGTGTATCTCGATCGCTGAATGCCACCAAAAGCAAATATCCAAATACAGACAGGGAAATACTTGCTGTATTTTACGGTGTGCAGAAATTCCGCTCCTTCTTATGGGGTTATCCTTTTGTGATAAAGACAGACCACATTGCTATCCCCTTCTTGAGTAAGCAAAGACATAGTGACAGTCAGAGAGCCATAAAATGGTTTATGACTTTAAATGAGTATAATTACACAGTTGAATATAAAAAAGGGAAGAACATCCCTCATGCTGATGCCTTATCCAGATATCCACCTATTAAAAAGATGTGCAATTATTTATCACCTTCTTATTTCCTTGATGACTTAAAACCTTATGTCCCTCTAGAATTAATAACAAATTATCTTCAGTTGATCCCAAAGGAAAAATGGCCTACTGGAAAATATTTTATAATAAAAAATGATAAATTGTATAAATTAACTGAAGCAGGAGAAAGACTATGGATCCCCACAGAAATACAAAATTATATCATGGAACTATATCATAACACTCCTGCCACCGGACATCCCGGAATAGATTGTACTATATTCTCCCTTAAGGAAAAGTTTTATTGGATTATTTAGAACGCAATGTACATGCCTTCATAAAAAATTGTGACATCTGTCAAAAATTCAAAACGTATAGACATAATACTCCCATGATGTCATTACCTATCCCAAGCAGATGTTTTGAAGAAGTTAGCCTCAATTTAGTAGGACCTGTTCCCATTAGTGGTGCAGGAAATTGGTACATTTTAGTAATTAAGGATAGATTATCCCGATGGATTTTGTTTATTCCGTTAAAAAATGCTACCGCTGAAGTAGTAGCAAAATCCTTCCTGGATGATTGGGTATGTCTTTTTGGAGCCCGTAAAATTATTCTTACTGATCGTGGAACTAACTTCTTATCAGCAATTTTCAAAGAATTGGCCAAAGCTTTAGGGAGTAATGCCCGTACCACCACCGCTTATCATCCTCAAGCAAATGGTCAAAACGAAAGATCACACAAAGAATACACAAATATTTAGCTATTTATTCCAATCCCACAAATCGCAGTAAATGGGATCACTTAGTTAAATTAGCCGCTTGGGTCCATAATACTGCTAAGCACAAAGCTATTCAATTATCCCCTTATGAACTAGTTACTGGACATAAACCTAATCTAAATTGGGTCCCATGGAATGTTTCTGATCCCAATGATTATGTGGATATTAAAGATTTTGTCCAAAAGAAGTTAACCAATTTAAATTCTTTGAGAGAAAAAGCCAAGTTTATCATAGAGAAAAGACAAGAAGCTTATCTCTCACATTTTAATAAAAACACTAAACCTCCTTCATATAAAATAGATGATTTGGTTTTATTACAAACGCATGATTTTCTAACCCATGTTGGGAGAAAATGGTCTCAAAAATATAAAGGTCCATATATAATTATGCAAATTATAAACCCAGTATCATATCGTATTAAAGATCCCACGTCAATGTGGTCTGACGTTGTTCACGTTAGTTACCTTCAACCTTATTATAGCCCCACTATTCCATTACAAAGAGTGACCATTGATGACAACAATATATCAATTAGAGCGAACCCTCCTCATAGCTACAATCAGGATAGATGTGTTTCCAAGCCTTCTGATGAGATTGTAGAAGAAACCTTCTTGGATAACGATGAGAATAATGCCACAGAAGAAGAGATTATAGAAAAGAAAAATTTAATACCCTGTATTATACTATCCCCTTTAAAATCTGTTGCTCCAAGACAAAATATTCGAGAATTACAAGAGGTACCTCAAACCCCTTATCAACAACCTATTTCTCCTAAAGTACCTTCTGCCCCATCTAAAACATTTCTAGAATGAGCGAGAAATTTTTATAGAGGAACCAAAGATTTCTTTGAAACCATTACTGATGTGATTGGAGATGATTTTGTAGTGAAGATCCCTCTTTCAAACAGACCTTTGCCAAAGGACAAAGAAGTACTCCAGTACGAGATCGACAGCCGTACGGACCCGGTGCCTTGTCCGGATTGGATACGAAAAATATTCTTCCCACAAGAACACGCCAAGGACGAGAAGTTATCAACCCCATTGAAGGAAGACAGCGTGAAAGAAGACAGCAAGTACTGGATGAAAGAAGGGCAGTACCTGCTTTGGACTCTTCTGTGGAAGAAGAAAAGTTATCCAAAGAAGTGCAAAGTACTGGTGAACAATGAATACCAAGATTATTATATTTTTCTCGTTGACCTCAGTCTTAGGGTACTCTAATTCCATTATCATTTGTAACCCAGAAACCGAATTGCGATTATTTTCTTTTCTCCATATATGGA
>CAJPEX010005092.1:0-17994 GCA_905338405.1 Notodromas monacha | reverse complement strand
TGCTCCTATACGGAATAATGATTTTTTTTTCTTTAAAGAATAAGGAACTTTCTCTATATACCAGGGAAGGTTCGAAAGTTTCTTCAATTTATTTTCAAATGTGAAGTTTAAGTGCAGTTGAGCCTCGATAACTCGAACCACTCTAAATGTCAAACACAGTTCCCCATGTATTTTTTTTTCTTCTCAAAATCGGAATTCTTTTAGAAACAATGGGGTGGCTGAAATAATATCGTCACACCCAACCTCATCAGACTGGAATAATTCCATTGGGAATTGAACTCGTCGCAGAATATCATCGTCAGCAATTACCTTGTCTTCATGTATTACCCAAGATTCAGGGATTTTTTTGGCTGTACAAGGTTGGTCCAGTTGTGAAGTGCCACATGATTTTTTTTACCAGTTTTTTTTTCAGGAGAGGCTTGACAACAATAATCCAGTTTTGGAACGATGACGTTATTCCACCATACCAAACAATGCTTTAAAAACCTCTCGAACTCAAAGGCTTTCCCCCTCAAACCTCCAAGACTCGAATTTTCTCGAGACCTTTTGGCTATTATTTTGACACAGGAAAGAGAAAAACAATAGAAAAGTAACTTGATGAAAAGAAATGTAAGACTAATAAGAAATTTAAGGCCCAGAATATCAAATTTCGAAATTTCTCAATTTTTTCTTTCTTCCCTCAGCAAAAATTCTTCTTTTCGTAACTCAATTTATTGATTTTTTCCTGCTGTGCTACTGAAAATCCAGTTCACATCAAAAGGGTTTTCTTCCGTTAAAGCACTAAAATGGATGATTTCTCCCACTCCGATACACATTTTAGGGCGAAATCCTTTTTCAATGTGTCCAACAGGAAATTTGCCACGATCAGATTTTATTCTTAATTTGCACCAAGTAAGACTTTCGTAATAAAGTGGTTTTAATATCCGGCACCACTAAAAATGTGTAAAGACTTTTCTGCCGATTTGTACACTGTAAAAAATTATTCGTTCATTTTCTCTCAATGAAATATTTCCCAAGCGCAAGGCAATAAATTCCCAAGCAGACGCCTGTAACACGTATTCACCGTTTTGTGTATTTAATTTCACAAAAATATACTCCCCGATTTCGTCTATGAATATTTGTAACAAAAATTGCAATCAAAAAACAAATGCNGGGGGGGGGGGATTGGAAGGTGGTTCCGACTAAGAGAGGCGGCACGAGCCCTCGTCGCACCTGGCGTCCCGTCGTTCACCCCAACCGACCGCCGCCACCTGACGTTACAATCCCAAGGCAGGCGACCTCCTCCTCCTTCTTATTATCATTACTTACTACTACCACCACAACTACTGAGAATCTTTTTTTTTTCCTCTCTTTCCTTTCCTTGTAAAAGCCCTCTACTCACACATACACGAGACGAGACGAGACGAGACAAGACTTACACCAAGATTATCGAGACCTTTACCCTTGAATCTCGTGGTTCCAGAGTTCCGTGGCGTTTCTCCTCCGCGAGATACCCACCAGGAATATTATTGGTGAACTCACCAAATTCAAGGAATGCATTGAAAATTAACTATTAAAACACTTGAAGTACACAGTATTTCTTCCAAGGCTTTAACGCCCTAAAACAAACAAAAAATATGTTGACTCTAAAGTACTCAAGCATAATAAATTCATCAAAACTATCAATGAAGGACGTTACAGTACGTATCTTTATCCGAAATATTTGCAAGACAATTGCAATTGAAATTGTCTCATAAAAAATAAAACTTGGCTTTTCTCCTAATAACACTTGAGACAAATGTTTCCCTGATGGAATAAATTATTTTAATTTTTCAGTCTGAGAAATTTTCGTTCAAGCCCACCTTTCAAATTTTTTGAAGGCATTCCAATATACCTGCTTCATAGGTTTTCAACTTATTTTTTTTGCAGAAAGTTTTTCAATATCTGCCATGAAGTATTCCAGGCAAAACTTTTTCGAGTGTCCAAAAATTTTACACAACTTCGCCGGTCGGCAGAACATTTTTTGAAAATTTGCCGGTCCGCGGAAAATTTAACGGAAATTTGCCGGTCCGCTGGCCAAAAAAAGATTGAGGAACACTGCTCTAAAGCAATTATCAGGTGATTCGAAAAATTAATCGCTGAAAAGAGAAATTCACCATGAATGCAGTACAGTGTACTGCTGCCGGATACCACCAGGAATATTGCAGACTTGCAAAGAATTCGATGAATGTACAATAATTGAAAATATTTATTTTCAAAGAAGTACAGTAGAATGCTTGAACGACTTCAACACAAAAGTCTGAACTCTCTCACTAAAACAATCGTCAATGAATCGAAAAATGAAGCAAGCCCTGAACAGATAAATTCCCCGTGAAAGAATTACACACTGGTGTTCTTTATTCATACAACGAACAAGCACTTGAAAAAACACAAGAATGACTCATACTACGAACGAAGCCTCATATAACGACCGCTTATTTTCGCAAACCAAAAAAAAATTGCTACCTCTTGTTCAGCCTTTCATTTTCTCTTGCCAAAAAATGATCCCTCTTAAAAATGTTCGCGTTTCTCATTTTGAAATCCATATCACAGCAACAAAAAAATTTATTTCAAGGTCCACGCGTTTCAAAATTCGGGGAATCGAGAAAATTCGTGCGAATACTTCGAATCTTTGGAAGAAATGGCAATCAATCAAGATTACATTCGTTCTTCCTTCAAATTAACAAATACTGTATAAATCTATATTGACGTTTTATCGACTAGATTTGGATTCCGTCGTCGTTATTGGAATGCAATCCAAGAGCAACTGGTCCCTTGACCAGCAACTAGATATGAGGTAATCAAAGGATACTCGAGCAAGTACGCGTTGAATACCTCATTTACTCCGGCAATTTTCTCCAGTCAAAACATCCCAATACTTCCTACGATCCCGGATATTTTCATTTCCACTGATTGTCGGTTTCATTAAAACATTCCTTTTCCACTGCAACCGTGAAGAATTCAAATCGTGCGTAAAAGCATTGATCATTTAGTCAGTCTCGCGTCTCCTGGATAACAAATGAAATAAAATCATTCGAGTATCCGGAAACTTGCTGCGAAAAGTTAAAATTAGTTCGACAAAATTGCAGATTCCTGATAAAAATGACGCTTCAAAATTAATGAAATGAATAAAAAATCGTAAACAAAAAGTTCTGTTTCCCGCGTTCTTTTTTTTACCTTTTTGGCATATGCTGTTTTGAAAAGCGTTCAAATATGCTGACATTATAAAATCAAAAGCTCAAACCTTTCAACAGCCATTTTCTTTCGTGGGC
This sequence comes from Notodromas monacha, assembly GCA_905338405.1. Classification (NCBI taxonomy): domain Eukaryota; kingdom Metazoa; phylum Arthropoda; class Ostracoda; order Podocopida; family Cyprididae; genus Notodromas; species Notodromas monacha. The sequence goes on along the minus strand of CAJPEX010005092.1, from coordinate 14,704 downwards.
TATTTTGTACAGGTGAAGGTTTTAATTTGTTGAATTTTTAAGGCAGCAGGAATAGAAAAGGAGCGCAAAAAGACACTTTATCTTCGGAAATTCTCCAACCCACTTTTTCTCTTGAAAAAAATGTATGTAAATTTTTTAAATCGTCTGAACATGCGTTGCTTTAGTCGTCATCAACCAGGGTTTAATTAGCAACTAGATACGGGGGGGGGGGCGAGACGAGACGGAAAAGTCGTTTTAATTACACCTGCTCGTTGCCGACGTTGACAATCACGGGCTCGCGCGGTGTCAACCATTCCATCAAAAACCCAAGACTTCATAACACCCTGTATACCCAGTTTACAGTGTGGCCCAGAATATTTCAAGAGCAGTTTTCAAACAGAAATCTTTCTGCAAACAACAAAAGACGCAAAAAAAAGGTAAAAAGTATCTCAAAAAACTATGAATAGCTAAAATGTTCAACTCGGTGTCGCACTAATTTTTTGGTCGTTGGTGATTTTTTGGAAATATTTCGTGTAATTCATTGTGCAAATTTGAGATCCAAACACCAAAGATTGAGTACAGTAATTTTAATCGCAGGGTTAATTTATTGAAAGAATTGCATTTTCAACAGGAATTTCGACCCAAAAAAGGAGTTTTTATTCTTCCATTCAAATTCCTAAATTAAATTATATTGATGAAAAAATATATACAGCTATATTGTATTTATATTTATTAACAGAAGAGATAAATTCTGAATATTTGAATAATAGTTCAGATGAATACACTTGTTTTGCCTTCAAAAAGTTAACAGTAGTAATGTTATCGAATATCATTCTAATTAAAATGTATGATACTAATATTGTAAGCTGAGTGAGAGGGTTCCCTTCATCGTACAAAAATGTATTCGCTGATTTTTAAATTATTTATTTTCACTCCGTTCAACCCACAACACTCAATAATTTCTTGTATCATGCAGCAATTTAAAATATGGAACAAACTTGAAGAAAATTTCGCCGTTTATTTGATTTTGATTTCAATTCTACTTTTATCTTTCGTGATATTTTCATTTCCTCCCTGCCTGAAAAAAAAATAATAATAGGCCACATTATGCGTTAGTGACAGAAGAGCAGAAGTAGTTGACGTACCGTACGCATGCTTAGTCAAATATTCACCTGTGACAATGAATTATTTTTTCTGTAACCCCTCCTCATATGTCACTTCTCTACTTTTTTCTTTGCCTTACAAACAATATCACAGGAAGAGGAAAAAGAAAGAAGGGGAAAAAAAATCTCAATTCGAAGCCATGTCGTGTGCCACCGGGGTGCGTCAGGTGGTGCGCGGTTTTAATGGGGTCCACGATTGGGGCTTGTTTCGTTCGCTCAATTCCTAAAAACCTTGCGGTCGTTTTCTTTTTTTTTAAATTCCAAGTTAAGTAGTCTGAAAAGCAACTAGAACAAGGTATTTCTAGCCCGGTTCGAGACCATTTTCCCGCCCTTTTTCTAGGACAGGAGCAGATTCGTAATTTGCCCGAAATATATAACTTTTTTTCCTGAGGGGGTACGTGAATTTCAGAAAAGCTTGAATGAGAAACACGAGTGGAGTAAAAATTACGATGAAACACTTCAATCGGAGGAAGAAGTTCCGATTCAACTCGGGTTTTGAAACAATTATTTCAGGCAAGTTTTTAGACCGTTTCCAAAGCCCTGATCTAGAATCTTTGCCAATTCGTAATTATTACGCGATGTTTCCCCGAGGAGGTTGCTTTTGAGTGCGGGTACACGAATTTTGCCGAAGTTTAATAGAGAAAATAAAGTGGTTAAAAATAATGATGAAATACTGTATTTCAGTTGGGTAAAGAAGCTCCGAATATTGACTTGGGACAGTGAAACAACTAGAAACAAGACATTTCTAGCCTAACTTTACACCGCTTTCCAGCTCTGTTCTAGAAAGAGCACATTACAAATTGATACGTATTACCGTATACTTCTGTGGGAGTTTCTTTTGATCAAGGGTATGTGGATTCCAGAAAAATTGAGAGTAAGTTGAAAATTATGATGAAACGCTTCAGTTGGAGAAAGAAAATTCCGGATATTCACTTGGATTGTGAAGTAGCTACATTACATTTAAAAAAAGTCATTTCTGGACTAGTTTCAGATAATTTTCCAGAAATGAACCCATTTGTAATCGTTGCGAAATACCTTTTCTGAGGGAGAGGCTTTCGAGTGAGGGTACGTGAATTTCAGAGAAGTTTAAAACTGGTCAAAAATGAAGATTAGGCCTCAGTTAATTCAAGAAATTCTTTAAAAATTTACTCGTCTTTTGAACAGGCACAACTAAATAAAAAAAACCTTAAAGCTGAACACAAAATGCACTCAATTTGATTGAACACGATCTTGAATATTTCAAACAGAAACACTCGGTCAATAAGAGTTTCGTCTGTAATTTTTTTTTTCAATGATTTCTTGGGCGCAAAATATTTGTAAAATCGTTTTCGTTCGCACAGTCGGGTGTTTCCATATTTAATATTCACTTGATACGAGAGAATTCCAGATCATTCTACAGCAACAGACATGTAATAAAAACAAAAAAAGAGGAAATGTACCTGGTGATGCGGAAATCCGAGGTAGGACTCGGTGCCGTAGAGGTCGGAAGTGATCCCTGCCAATTTCCGCGGCGAATTTTCCGAGTAAAAATCCCCGCCGGCGCCGAAGCTTAAAAGAGGAAATGTACCTGGTGATGCGGAAATCCGAGGTAGGACTCGGTGCCGTAGAGGTCGGAAGTGATCCCTGCCAATTTCCGCGGCGAATTTTCCGAGTAAAAATCCCCGCCGGCGCCGAAGCTCGGCGGTTGTAACATGGCGATCACTCTTTTTTTTTTTCCTTTCGCGTGCAAAAATTCTCCCCTTTTTTTTCTTCTTCTTTCTTGAATAGCACTCAATTTGCAGAACAACAACACTGAATTGGCAGGATGAGAAAGACAGCCGAAAACCCAGTCGGATGTTCGCGACCGACTGACTGACTGACTGAACAACTGTTTCCACTGGATCTCCGTTCAAGGCCTTTCTTTTTTTTGCGTCAAAATTGTCAACTTTTCTTTTGTCTAGCGCCGAAACGCGATTTTGCTCTCGATCACCGCATCTCGAAGCGAGATTCACGCTGGAACCGAAATTCGAAATTGTTACAACTCCTCGGCATGATCAAAAATTATGTAATAACACGAATTAAATACAAATACTGTACAGCCAATTTCCTCTTGGGTTTCGGGCACAAAAAAAAGATAAATCATGCAAATACACCCGTGATTTCCTACCGTTCAGAGGCATATTTTCTTTTGTGAAAACGTTGAAAGTTTTACTGGGGTTCATCAGTCGCAAAAACTAACACAAATTTTGAAACATATCACGAATTCTACGTGGCTTCAGAATGTTTGGGAAGGAAATTTTGCGCCATTAATTTTGCAATCAAGACAGCCACAAACACTGAAATTCTCAAGAAAATGGGCTCGTCGCAAAAGTACATGTTTCAGAAGACGGCTGAACCTCTGCGAAATTTCAGAAGGGAGAAAAACACTATTAAAAAAAATGGGAACGTTTCAAAATGTTTCAAGGCGCATGGGTCAACATTAAAGGTCCTACACAAATAAATACAGGTTTCACTTCATTTCCACTTTTTTAAGCGGTTGATTTTTTCCTCAAAAACCAGAAATTGGATTAAAATTGATCATTAGTTGTTATCTGAGCAGAATAAAAATGTATCGATGACTCACAAGAATACTCTTATAAGAAGCCCATCGACACATTTCCAAACAGGTTTTTTTCACCTGAGAAAAATCAAGGCAATCAACCAATCCAAATTGCAATACACGAAAAAAATTACACATTCCTCGAAGTATTTCCAACATAGAAGTTCGAGAATAGCAAGGCAACAAGGATTCGTCAAGTCCAGAAACCGCAAAATGTTTCTAGGTTAAGTTTCAGCAAGAAAGTTTCTCTCCAGTAAAATAAAATCTGCTGAGAAAACTTGCTAGGCGCGCAGTAAAATACAAGCATTTGCAAACCACATTTGCAGTGTGGTCCATTTTCAAAGTGAACATTCTTCAAAATTCTCAATTGAACAAAATAATATTTAGTCACTTCGGATCCTTCAGCAGATGAATTCCACCCACAGAAGTTAAAATTTACTGCGGCCATTTAATTCAGAAAGATTTACTGCGTCATCAGGAAATACCAGTTTCCATTTTCGGACTCTTTTGTTTCATTTTTTAGATAACCCACTCGAATAAACCTTGACTGCAATTTACAGTCAAGTACTTGATGTTATCTATTGACAGCTTATATCCCATAAAAGCTGATCTGAGCCCAAGAACATTGTTAACACGAATATCAGAAAATGTAGATTTACTTCATCAGATACCAAAAACAGCGACATTTTGTATTCCTGTGATGCCAGCGAAGGTTTGCTACATCGTTTTTCCGTAAGCAAAATAATGTTTAAAAGATCACTAAGCCCAAGAAAAAAAAATAGTTACAGTCGAACGTCGAAAATTCGATTTTTTGCAAGTCCCTGTTTGACTTCCCATAGAAAAAAAAAGCATTAAAAAACATTCCGAACTCGAACCCAGTCCCCATCAAATTATACATATCTAAGATTTTCTGGATGCCTTTTGGCTATTATTTCATTGACACAGGAAAAATATAAGCAATAAATAATGTCAGTTGATGCGTTTTGAGATGAAATGAACGCCTAATTGGGTCAAACCCTCGCCAGCATCATGTCAACGCATTTAAGAAACAATTTAGGGCCCAGAATATCCCCAATGACAATCTCCCATAATCAACCTTTTCTTCCATAATTCAAAACCGCCCGAAATCCAATTTTTCCTTGAATTTTTACCAAAGCTAAATCCGTTACGATACACGAGTTTCAATTTCCACAGCAGCGTCGCACGGACAGCACTCCACCCCACGCGAGGATATTTCAGCAAATTTTTCAAAACAAAAATACTGTACTTCAAAAATCAAATCACAGATGCAGTGTTTCGATTCTCGTCTCAAAAAATTTCACTAAACACACCCTTAATCTTCCGCACCAGAGCGCGTCCAGCCGGGGCGCGAACCAGACGGCAACTCAATTGCGCGGCGCGAAGTCCTTGTCGCCGGGTTTTTCGAGCAGGCAAGCAGCTAGCAAGCAAGGAAGGCAGGCAAAGAAGCCCAGTCGAGTTGTGGGACCGACACAGTCATAGACATACATACAGACAGACAGACACACGGACGCACAGAGAGAAAGACAGAGACAGGGCGACTGTAATACAGCAGGGGTGGGCTCCATGGGGCCACTGGTTCAGTTCCAGCGCGCGCCAACAGCAGCAGCAAAAAAGCGCGCGTCGCGCTAGCAGCAACCCCTGTCTCTCATCCGTCCCCCCCCGCTTGTAACTGCTCACATACGTACACACACACACACACACGCCAGACTTTATTGTACTGTACTGTATACAGCAAACGCATTTTGGTTGCCAGGGTTTCGAGGGGCACATTGTGGTGCATCAGCTCACAAACTCTGTCAAAAAGTCGTTCATCCCATAGCCTATTAGAAAGAGTTCAGAGAATAATGCATTGTTATATCCATGAAACAAAAGTCTAATGATTGATTTGTTTTATGTAGATACAGTACTACATGCTTAATTTATGTCAAGTTTTTGACTGACTTCCTTTATCATCAGCTTTTGAAATTACTCAGGTCCATCAGAGTGTTAGGATATTGTACATATCAAGCTATACTGTACATTAGGTTTCAACAATGGTCTTCAAGTTGTTTGTTCTTTTTGAATGTGCTTACTCTGCTTACAGTAAACCATTGCAGAGGGTTGCAATTCCAAAAACTGATCTAAACAGTCAATTACTGCTCCTCCATGGCACACAAATGCTCAGAGAATGGTTTTTACAAAATACAACAGAGTGTGTTTGCTTTCTGTATAATTAATCGTTGGCATATTTTGCAGGTGACATAATCATCCCTAGAGTTCATGGAGGTTGCATAATCAGCTGATGGATTTTATCTATGTAGACAATTAATGCCCAGGATTAAAAAAAAATGCACCTGGTCCTTGAATGAAACTTTAATCAATCTAACAATATTCAGATAGGGCATTTACTAAAACAGAAATGGTTTCTACAGCATATTCTACCAGAGTTTTAAATTCTTACATGCCCTCAATACTTGAATATGTGTGTGCTTAAGGCCTATAGATTGCACTTCCACCTTTCAGCGGATGATGAATTTTAATCCCATGGATTCACAGCAGGGAGAATGATCCTATCTCATTTTATTCCAACAAACTCCGTCTCTCCCCTGTGTTTTGATTCGCGGAAAGTATCCGGAAAATACTATTTTTTTCCTGTGCGACGAGAAGACGGCCGCCAAAAGCACAGCCTCGTAACCGTGACGCTCCGGTTCTCTCCTGAATCTCCCCCTCATCATCCGCTTTCGTATATACTGTACTGTACATCCACGCGTCCTCCGTTCCGCGGTTTTCAACGCCTCTTTCTCATCCCGGGTTACTCATTTTACCCCACCTCCTCTATCTCTATCACTCCCCGTGGCGCGCGCGGGGCTGCCCAGTAGTCCCTCTGCAACAACTGAAGAACTGTAACCGCTTCAGTGGTACCAGCGCCGACGGAAGTACAACAATGAAATAAAAATAGTTCACGCCCTCTTTGAATGGGTATAGGCCGCAGTCATTTTACCACAGAATTTATTGTACTGTAATATACTCGGGGTTTCTGAGTACAGCACACGTATGTTAACATGGCAGTCTGATCCATGCGGCCTGTGACTTACAGCGACATCTGTCACAGGACACCAGAAGTTACGCTTCATACTGGGCCATTTCACAACCAAAATACTGAACTCATGTGGGTTTTAAATTTTTTTTAATGAATATTCAACTTCAACACTTTTGGACATTTTCTGTAGTGGAAGAGTTGAAGATTTAATGTGTTCAGGCCTCTACTTTGCTGAAGACTAGACAGGATTTACAACAAAATTGCAGAAGTAAATTTATAAGTCTGACGACATAGCATACAGTACTGTACTTCGTTCCCACTGGTTCACGATGCTGATGAATTAGAAAAATTGCATTGCCAAATGTAATCTCATCATTACTGAAAATAACAGTAGATGAGAAGAAAATGAAAGTTGGAAGAATGCCTTTTCAGACTTCACAATGAGGATTAATGTTTTTCTAGCAAAAGCTGCGCCACTTATAGATTTTTTTTTTCATAATGACGTTAGGAAAAGGTTGAGAGTTTATTCCACAAAATGTTGTAACTGTCTTCATCATTTTATGTAGAGATCTTGAAAATGCCACCTGAAAGCAACTTTAATCCTGAAGCATCGATCCTCTGGCTCATATGCAAACTTCACCTGAACAAACTGGACTTTTTCTGTCGCAAAATTCAAGTGCGAGTCTCCGCTACCAGTTTCTCGACATAATTCATATTCAAAATATGGCAGACAAAAAAGGAACAATTTCTGTTTGAGAAATTTCATACAAATGAAATTAATGCATGACATCCATCGTTCACAACTTCTTACAATTAAAGCGCCCAATGCGTCTTCATACCTTTTCCCGGAACTTGGCAACGCTGCTGCGGCACCAGCTTGCAACGGGGAGGAACAAAAACTTGGTAGGCTTTGCATGGATGACTGAGAGGTGGATAGACATGGGGGGGAAAACGGGAACCCGACGCACCGGGGGGTTGAAAGGACTAGCAGCGTGGAATGATCGCACAGGAAGCAAGCAGTACTGCTCCAAGAGCTTTTGAGGGGACGTGGGTCTCCAGAATACCCATGTCCGGTCAGCCGGTAGAAAGACAGGTACAAGGCCGGAAATTTACTTCCCGGCAGTACCAGTTGGCGCTGTGGCTTAGTTGGTTAAAGCGCCTGTCTAGTAAACAGGAGATCAAGGGTTCGAATCCCTTCAGTGCCTCATTTTTCTTCTCTAGCGTTGCTTCCAACAGCAGCCACGCTACGCATGTGTAACATGGAACACGAGGACTATTCTCAAAAGTAGTAACATATGAAGAATTACTGCATACAGTATTTCACATGTAGCGGGACATTTTCTGGAACACTCTCATATCATAAAAAAGCATACTTCCTCAAAATGTTACCAATGAAGTATGAAATAAATTGATTTGACATATCATGAACACTCTTCCAATTATAATTGAAAATGACATTCATATTCTTTAAATGTTTCATGATCACTTAAAAGGGGGTGGCAAATGTTCACATGAACCAAGATTATGATGAAACTTCCAGTTATTCACCATGATATTAGTAGTTTGTCCATTGCGGAACAAAACCTGGTCTAACATGGATAAATGCAGAAAGTTGATGCTAGAGCAAGTACAGTACATATCCAGAACAGGCGAAAAAATTTGATGAGCATATTTAGCGATCCAGTTCGGAAACATGTCATTTCCTTTCAACATGCATTTTTACATTGCTGTTGACCAACAGTCAGGAGCATACAAATTTCATTACGATTGTTGCGATAGAAACACCAACAAACAATGCCCAATGTCGTGATTCATGCAGTACAGCATATAAAATTGAACATAACACGACGATTTTATCTTTCAGGACTTTTCACGTTGACTGATGACTAACCAAAAACACTTCACGGATTACTGAAGACCAGGAATTAGCGTGGCAAAAAAAAGCAGTTCCTAATTTCGACTCCCAACCGAATCTAGATTGAAAAAAAAAACAGACACTGTGCATCTCACGAAACAAACGCATCAATTAAATCAAGGACGGAGTAATTAGCCTTTCATGCGAAAATGCAAACAAAAAAAATTCACGAATGCTGCGTCCAGGGCGGTCCCTTCAAGTGTTGACCAACTTACGAAGAATATTCTGTAAAGGGTGTACAAGGTATCTCAAAACTTCGTCGCATGAATTTATGAAAATATTGTACTGTGGGCTGAAATGAAGGTCAAATTCCATTGTTTTAAAATCGCATTTGCCTATGATTATACTGTTTTGTAATACTATAATTTCTGTTAATCCAACTTCGAATACAGTTCGAAATTATTAAGAAAATTCAATTCAAATAGCAATACATTGAAAAATTCTGGCTGATTTTGAAAGCAAATTTTTAATTTCAATCATTTTTTGAATCATGTCTGCGAATTTTTATCTGCATTGCTATGAACAGCAAGCCCTTCTTCAAAAATTTAGAGAAAATTTCCCAATTTTCTCCAAGAGTCGTACGAATTTCCCGAAGGATTTTTATAATTTACGGGATAAAAATTGACTCAAAATAGAATACTGAAACAATTTTCCGTCGCTTAAAATGATGCAACATATTCGACATATGCAACATATTGAGTCTCATTTTCCCTCAACTTCAAATTGTAGAAAACAACACTGCAGAATAAAACCATACAGAATCTGATCTTTTGGTATCAAAAGATCAAAGAGCAAAGAAAAAGTCTTGCTAGAATATGCACAGATGAGAGGAAAAAAACTCTGAAAAAAGAAGCACAAAATCAGAGTATTGTTGATTGCGAATTAGAGTGAAATATCATGAAATGTATGTAAAATTTTTGTTAATAGACAGTAACTTGATTTCTTCATAAGATATGAAAATAAAATTAAAATAAAATGTTTCAATTTTTTGGAGAAATTTAAGAAAAGTGTCCCCAACTCAAGCCAACGTCCGGATGTCGGGCTTGATTTTTTTTCATTTTCCAGTGTCCCTAAGTCAAATTTTCCGCATATCGGGACCTCACTGTATAAAAAATTGAGGAAAAAACCATAACACAGAAAAAAATTGAATACGCCTGAGAAAAAACTTGTCGTCGTCGTTGTCGTCGTCGTCGTCAAAAAAAGGCGAAGAAAAAAATAGGAAACGCGTTTCAATCTCCCCGAATGCGAGGGTGGCGACGGAACGAAATGGTAATTCCGTTCCCACGCGCCCGCCTGAGCAATAATCGAACACAGATAATAACCACACACACACACACACACAAGGGGAAAAACAGGAAATTAAAGAGAAAAAAAGGAGGATTACACACACAGACGGAAATGACCAAGGCTAGAGGAAATACACAGACGAAGAACCTGAAATAAGCGGAGGAAAAGGCAGGTGAAAAAAAAAAACCACGCGCGTGATGAGTTGCGGTCGCGCGCGCGAAAATCTGCATGCATCCGTCCGCTGCCCTTCCTGGGTTTTCCTTTTTCTTTCCTCAAAAAAATAGAAACTAGCAATTTCATGCTACCCGATTCTGATTCCACTCAACTTTCAGGCAAACAAAAAAATTAAATTGAAAAAATAAAATAAAAATTCGGAAACTCCGCCCGGAATTCAACGAGGGGTTACACGTTTCCGCGCGGAATTGAAATGATCCAAACACCAAGAATTTTTCAAAAACATTTTTCTCATGTTCACTAGTCCCAAGAGTTTAGGAAGACACGTGTTCAAAGGTCATCACCACCAGTTTTAAAACACCTCTTGATCAATGTGTTGAAATACAGGCCTTTGAAATTTGTCAGTTGTTGAATTGAGAAGCTTCCCCAAAACAGCAGCAACAAGCTGATCCGCGTGGAACCGTGTAACCCTTCTTACATTTGAACCTCGTTAACTCGAACCTTCCCAAGTGAAATACCTCCATAAATCGAATTTACCCACTCTAAATTCTCTTAGAAATAATGCATTGAAATGTCCATAACTCGAATTTACCAGAGGCCTTTTGGCTATTATTTTATCGACACAAGGCAGATAAAAGCAATAAAAATGTCATCTTGATTTGTTTTTAAAGAAAGCGAAAGACCAATCAGGCGAATTAACCCTTTCCTTCAAGTTCAGCATCTTTTCAACTCATTTACCAGCAGTTTGAAACCCTGAAAGTCACCTATTTTAACTTCCATCAGTTCTTCCCCAAAAAAAATGTAACTTGACCATAAAACCTCACCATCCGAATTTGTTCCTCAGTCCCCAGGAGTTCAAAAAACATTTTCGACTGTAGTAAAATTAAGGAAAATTTTTTGACAAATCACGAAACGTCCGTCACAAAATTTTAATTACGACGTTTCAGATTACAGGGATATTTTTCCCAATACGCATCCTCTCCAGGACACATTCATACATACATACATACATACACACGGGGTTTCCAGGTTTTGCATTTCATTTCTCACAATTTGCGTGCACACTGCAAGCGGCTTTCCGCGAATTGAGGAACATCTCCCGAAGTCACGCAATTCACCGTTCTTCTGTTTCTTTTCTTTTTTCTGCTACTCTTCAAATGTTGGCATTTTCCAGAGAATAAAACGGAGAGAAACGTCAGAAAATTCATCTCTTAAAACATCACAATAATGCAATCTTAATTAAATTTTACAACCGAGAAAATCACTTGGCACAATTCACTCAGGAGTCAGGAAAGCTCCAGCATAAATTGAAATTTTGATGCCTATTTCGGCAATTTCCCACACCAAAACACACACAAACATGGACTCTCTCTCAAATGAAATTCAGGGAACCATTAAAAAAATTCGTTGTAGAGGACATTTCGCTGCGGAGAATTTTCCATGAAAATTGTCGAGAGCCTTACAATTGTTATACAGAGAAAACAACTTTCTTCAAAAGAATGCGAGTTATGTTTCAGAATCATGTCGACTCGGAACTGGAAAAGTGGAAAATACATTCTTCAAACTTGAAATACTGTAGAAAAACCGAAAGCTTCGTCAAATCTGGAAACAGCTGGATGTTTTATAATTCAATTCAATTATTTAATCATGCATACGCAACCCTTTTCTCCATGAAAATTCCAAGTTTTTTTTTCGTAGGTGCTTCACGTATTATAGTCGCAACAATTGCAAACACAAAACGCGAAAGTCAGTCAACTATTCAGAAAACTTGATAAAATTCATACATACACCCTCACAAAGATTCTAATAAAAAATACTAAAAAAATGCCGATCAGTTTTTCCTGCCTCCTGAAAAACGCAAACAGTTCACACAACAACAAAAAGCATCGCTTCAGAAGACCCTTCTAAAAATGTCCAGGAGATGCAAGAGATCCCACGCTCAAGACACGTAAAATTCAAACAATAAAAAAGGAAGAAAAAACCAAGGGAAATTTCCTCGGAATACGCAAATTTTCTTTTCTCCGCCACGAATTTCAACAGCACCAAAAAAAAAATGTATTCGGATCGAGTCACGCGATTTCCTAACGGAGTCCAGAAGAAGCTAGAGAAATTAATGGAATAATTATCACACGCCGGATCCTCCGACAGAACCGCAGCAAAAGCTACTTGAAACGCTTCCCCGAACTGCGATGAATGAAGTAAAAAAAAATAATACGAAAATACGGGAAGAAAAACTTCAACAGCGACAAATAAAACCGGAGCGCGAAATAAAAATGATGAGAAGACAAATAAAAATAATAATAAAAAAGAGAGAGAGAAAAAAAAAAGTGGCGAACACGAAACATCGACGCCATCCACGCAACACTCGGTCTCCGAAATTAAACCCAGAGATTCGAAACAATTCATTCCTTCAGCCGCCTGTTGTCCACGGCTTTCCTAATCACCACTTACAGCCACTAAATTTCCCTTCTTTTCCAGTCTTGAAATTAAACAAAACCAAAAAATTAAATAAAAAACAATCCTAAACCGTGGCACGAAAGAGCGACCTTTAAAAAACGCTGGAAACGGCCAATAACGCGAAACTTTGCCAAATCTGGAAACTTAATCCACAGAAATCTCTAGACCAAAGATTTTAAATACCGTACATGATCCGCGGATGCTCAAGAATTCTAGCAAATTCAAGATGAAGAAGCGAGTGAGAAAGGCTCAAAAATTATGAAAAGAATTCCTGCTTTCAAGGCCTTAAATGCTACTAACAGCATCTTGATATTCTTGAAGCTCAAAAATATTTTTGCAAGAGATATAAAGAGATCCACAAAATAAATTACGAGAAACAAAAAAAAGTAACACAACTAAACACCGGAAAAGGTTCCATTCGTCTGACTTATTCTAAAAACCCAAACCATTAACTTAACAAGAATATGTTGATGCTTTTGAAAATGTATTATTTTGACACAAGACAACAGTCTAAATCACACCCTTTCTCAAATTGCACTTCAAACACGTGAAACCTATCACTGATCAAAAAATTCTTTCAAAATGTACGAAAAATTAAAGGCAAACAAAACTAAAGCCTCCAAAAATGAAAACCAGTGGTCCGAGGGTGGTTCGAAAATCAATTTTTTGGTCGTGATAATGCGACTATAATTAGACATTTTACATAGCTTTGAAATCGACGAGAGAAAAAAACTACTCATTTATTTACTCAAAAACAGCGGCAAAAATATTTCCATCGTACTTCGTGAGCAAAAATAACAAGAACACGCTGACACACACACACACAACGATTATTCAAAAATTCCAACGAACGACCGACGACAGAATTCCCAAAAAAAAAATAATAATAAGCGAAAGAAAAATGAATGCCTCAAACTACTGTACCAAAAAAAAGAGAAGAAATTAAGAAAAAGGAAGGCGGTGAATTAGCGTTCTGAAAATTAAAGCACGGCCTGGCAGAAGCCGCACGTTGTTGATGCGTCGAGTGCGGTACTTGCCGAAAAACGTGGAGTCGGGGGGGAAAGCCACGCAAACCAATTAAGCCTGATTACCGTCATTAGGGCCCCCAGAAGACGATCGGGAAACGCGAGGCCACTTTTCCCTCCGAACATATTTTTCCCCGTTCTTCTCCTGCTAAAAACTTTGCAACGGGTAAAAAGAAAATAAAACTCAAATCCGCTGTTCGTTTTTTTTCCAATCTCAGAATAAGACGACGAGTTTCTCAAAAGTAACGATAAATTCAAACTTAACGCCCGATGTGGGGAGAGGGGATACATCTAGTAATCCAAGATATTATTTTATTCATGTACTCCTCTTCTCGGCATTTTGAATTTAATACCCAATTTTTATACAGTACTTCAAAGTAATGAGTCACACAATATTTGCTCCAATTTTTGATAACCTTCTCGGAAACGGATATTTAAAAAATTCGAGTCTTCAAAATCCGAAACACACCAGGGAGAAAATTTGAACGAGGTGCAATTGCTAAAAAAAATATTCGTAAATATGATACTGTAATAATAAATCAAGGGATTAATTTTCTGATTAATATCTTGATAAACTTATTTTTTAATAAACTGCAGATGCTTCCATTTTTTGCGAGCATTCTCAAGTTCGACTCGGAAAAATTTGCAAGATTCTGCTCAGACTGCTTTAGGATTTCTCAAGCATCCAACACATTGATGATCAGTATGTCATATTCATGAGAGCTCCGTTTGATTAAAATGCCTGATGCTCCCAGTTAAATCAGCAAAATAAAACCTCCAAAAGTCGCCAAAATTATGAGCTCTGAAGGATGTAAAGCAAGACCAAATCAAAGCATGTGCTGATTCCTGGCCAATATTCTAGCTTGCGTTATTAAAAAGTAAGCGTTTTCTTCCAAAATTATTTCCTAGATAATGATATCAAAATTTCTTCTAAAGGCAAAAATAAAATAAAAAGTATTCGAGTTCTTCCAAAAAAATGTCTTGCTCGTCACTGATGACAGAATTTATTTATGAACCCTTCGCATCATCATTCTTTTCAGTTTCCTCCTTCTTCCGCGTGGCCAGGTTATTTGAAAATCTACACAC
>CAJPEX010005091.1:1160-18016 GCA_905338405.1 Notodromas monacha | reverse complement strand
GCAACTGTAACCCAGAAACTAATTTCCTTCTTTATTCTTTTCCTCTCCTTATTTGGGTTGAAATCTCTTTTACAAGGTTTTTGGTTCCTTGCAGCTGTTCCCTCTTGTTTTGGTTCCCCTCCCTTGCATCAGCCTGCATTAATGCTTTACGCCTGTTTATGTTTGTTTCCTCAATAGAATCGGCTATTTGTTGACAGTGACATACGACCCTCCTCTTTCTGAAGAACTTGCCAATTTAGAAAGAACACTCTTGTTGAAGGTAAAAGCAGTGTATTTATTAAATGTATTTATATATATATATACCCGGAAGTATTCAAGGAACCCGCAGTTCCTCAATCTAGGCGAATATCTGAAAGAGTTCGCTGTTTGGTGTTTTTACGGTGTTAGTTTGCAGACCTCTTTTAGACACTGATGGAGGGTGGATCCGCTTTGGTGCAGCCCTCTAATATCCCGGAGTTCGGCGAGTCGACCCCAGTACCAAGGGGCGTGAAGATTTGCAGAAAACAGACGGATATGCGACGAAGTTCTCCTCAGAAGCAATTAGACCGATGATAAACAGGTTGGCGATTCCACAAGTCCTGAGACGACGCCTATCTGCCTAGACGACTAATTGATGACCACCTCTGAGAGTTGTTTTATGACTTGGTTGAATTTAAAAACGGAGTCCAAAGGTTAACAAGAACTACCGAATTTATTCACAAACTTTCAACCGTCTTTTAACAACAGAAANTACCGAATTTATTCACAAACTTTCAACCGTCTTTTAACAACAGAAAACTATAACAATCAATTCTTGGCTCTGTCTGAAAACATATAAACATCATAATCAATTCAGAGCCATAAAACATCAAATACACTTTGACATACATTACGTCAATCCAAAATTATTTCACATCACTTCAGTCGAGCAGACCTTCAAACGCATTCTGGGCAGAATTTCTATATCCTACCACAAACCTAATATATCTGGAGATCCGCACTCCACCAAGTTTTGAACAGTAATGAACCCGCTTCTCTCATCCCATCTCCGAATTTGATACAAACAAAAGCGCCGCATTTCTTCGTCCTTCGCGAATTCCAGCAACGGAAATCTATGAATGAAAAATCCCTCACATAAGAAGCCTGGGATGCTTCCCAACATTCCATTCCCACACCATACAAGGACGCGCGATTAGACACGCCGATTTTAATACCGCGCGTACTGGCGCCGCCGGAATTAGCAGAATATTCAAGCTAACTAATTTGCGAAGTAACACATATGGCGTTCAATATTTTCCGCCAAATTATATACAAATTTCAAAGGAGAACAAAGTAGTTTCCTCAATAGTCAATTCCATCCATGTCAGATCGAAAACTAATCTTTGTAAATACAACCAGAGAGTATCCAATTATCCATACTCTGATCAATCAATTACTAATCCACAAATTTACATTTTCGATAACTCAAAACGCGGAGTCTTGTGGTGGGTGCCAGCATCAATGGTAATTCTTAGCAACTCTCAAATCTAGGGTTGGATCCGGCGACGATTGTGGGATCCCTTCCATTCAGAGCATCCTTCCATAAGAAGTGAATTCTTATGCCTCTTTTCAGAGGAGTCTGACCCGATTGTCCAACCACTCTAGATTACTAAAGACAGGGGCTATGGTACTTAAAAAGCAACCACAGGGCTTATCCTTAGTTCATTTTGCCAGAGTACAAAAAGAGAGGCCAGCCCACACCTAGAAGACTCAATTTCTTACAAATATCTTGCCTATATACTTTGTGTTGCCAGAAGGTATATATATACCCTGGTTACTTTATGTTTTCTCAGAATTAATCTAGAGTCGTTCATGGTTATTTCTCAGAGAGACTTGCATAACAATTTAGAAAGACTCTCTTTGTATCTCCATATCTCTATATTGTGTGTTAGTATTTTGGAATATTTGTGACTTGAATATATTGAAGATATATTTTATTTGAATTCATATTTTATTTACCTCAGTTTACAGACAACAAATTGGCGCAGTTGGTAGTCTTTAACTTCTTGTTAATTTGACCAGACCTTTTAAATTTCTTTTTGTGTGGGGTGAGTTTCCCCTCTTAGTATACAAAGTTCAAATTTAAAAGTTAGTTTACAAACAAATATTGTACTAAAAGTGTGTATTTTGAAGTGTATATTTTTGACTAAGTGAATCAATTGAATTGCATCCCCAAGAGCAAGTGCACCGCAAAGTCTCCTCTCCGCATATATAGTGCAAAAGCTAGCTATGATCCAACCAAGGATCCCAACCCAAATCAAGGGCAACAACCCCTCCAGAAAACGCAAGTATCACAATTAAAATGTACACAAATCGTGAGTTAAATGAGATCAAAACAATCCTTGCGCACCCCAACCCAAGAAAGATCCCCCAGACACTTTCCTGTGTCCACCAATTTGATTGGTAGAGGTTGCCAAATCAAACACTAAAATTAACAGCAACTTGAGTACTTAGGCTAGGATATCTTGTTCAAGCAAGTGAAACTCAAGAAGCAGGACCTGAATTTACCCAGCACAAGAGGACCTCATATTTTAAGGTCTGGAAGTGCATCTCCTTTAGGTTTTAAGTTGGAAGAAACTTTAACCTCAAAGTCATGATCTGGATGGTTGTGTGCCAAGGATAACCCCTGAAAAAGTGCCAGAATACATTGAATTGCTGATTCTGCACACAGGAAGGGTGAACAGAAACCCAGAAGTGCATTGAATTTATTGTACCCTATTTTTGTGAAGACAAAGAAATACAGCATTTTTATACTGAGAAACAGAAAATTTTATTGTTAGAAAATTGTGAACAATTTTGAGAAAAGGCCAGGAAATGGCTAAGAAATTTTGAGCAGCCCTGAGAGAAGTCTCAGAGAGCCTAGGAAAAGACTATAGCAATGGGTGGAGTGATTTAAAAATCTCCAGATCTTTAGGAAGGATTTCTTAGGAGAACAAAAAAACTCAAGTGAAGAGAGAAAAAGAGATATTGAATTTTAATTTTGTTTCTGCAAATCTTTGAGAAGAAAAAGACTCAATCCCATTCAAATTCAGTCACTAGAAATGACTGACGCATATGATGAATTTAGTGAATTTGCTCGCCTGCCAGTTAACCAACAGGTGCAGAAGGCTGAATGGAAAATCAACCAATATAGTCAACAACTGGAAGCTGTACAAAATGAGCTTGCTTCTCCAGAAACAACAGAAGCTAGAAAAATTACTCTAACAAACCTACAAAAAGCTTATGAGACATCCAAACAATTTTGGACTGAAATATAAAAGGACCTCAAACCTAGTGTCCAAGCAATGCAAGAATCAGCAGCCTTAGTGGAAGGCATACAAGCAAGAATATTGGCTCAGCTAAATAACAACAAAGCCAAAAAGAAGAGAAGAGAACTAAATGGAATGATGGGCATTGAGGAAGCCTACCTGAAAAACAATTTATCCATTGATCAACTACAAAGACCACGCGCTGCAGAAGCACTCTTTTTCCAGATGAAAACTAGAAGAGAAGAAGGACCAAGCGTAAATTTACAAGCCACCAATCCCATATTGAACAACATCCCTCCATTTTTTGAAGACAAAAAACAGAGCCGGTTTGAATGGTGGAGCCTTTCCAAACTAGCATTGGCTGATTGTAATTTATCCAATAGTATTTTAAAAACCTTCCTACTTCAAAAAATCCAAGGACCCGCCAAGATTCATCTTTTGGGAATATCCAGAATGTTTGAGAAAGACTATAGATATATCCTACAAGAGTTGCAGAACACCTATCAAAAAGCAGCTATCAGTAATGGAACAAAAGAATTGAAACATATTATGCAAGGAGCAAATGAGAGAGTACAAGATTATGCATCTTGCATCAAAAGAATTAGAAACCAAATGCTTGGAGAATTACCAAGTGAACTCAAGGTGATCAGGAGAGAAGGAGATGAACCTGCCATCACCACAAATCCTCTTTATTGAGAAGAACTAATTGAACTGCAAGGAGTCAAGAAAATGCTTAACAACCAAATGCTAGAAGCCTTTATGCAAGGACTTCAAAAATCTATTTATGCAAGATTTCCTCTATTTCCTGCTACTTTGGAACATGCTATAGAAGTTGCTATCAATGTGGAAGAATTAATTCTCAAAGCCAGAGGATCAGATGACTACAAAATGCATCATTTAAGGAAAGGGATCCAGAGAATCAATTTCTCCACCAGCAATAACAACCAAGAAAAGGAAACCAGGACTTGTTACGCCTGTGGAAAAATTGGTCATTTACAAAAGGATTGTTATCACAACACCAGAAGACATGATCAACATGAAAGAAAACATGTGGGATTCAATGATAGACCAACAACATATGGGAAGGATTGCACCAGAGGAAGATCCCCTGCTGGAAGACCAAGAAGACCTTCCACTCCTGTACAAAGAAGAAGCCAGAATAACACCAGATCTTCTTCCAGGAGCCCACATAGAAGATTTAGAAGCAAAAGTCCTCAAGGAAGAAGTTCCTACAAAAAATCAAATGAGACCCGTCCACAAGGGCAATACATGCCTTATGGATTTATGCAAGAAAAACAAATCAATCATGTCTCAGAAAGAAATATTGTGTCTGATGAAGAAGAGGAAGAAGAAGAAATAGTGTTTGCAGGAGAAGATGTGTCGGACTTGGGAAACAAGTGCTGACCGGTATTTCTAAACCAATGCCCCAGAAATTACCAGTCATCTTCCTGAATACATCCATCACCAATTTACCAGTGAAATTTCTGGTAGATACAGGAGCTGAAGAATCTATATTATCTTCCACTATCCTCAACTCTTCCATTTATCCGGTTCCAACCTCTACAACTATATCAACCTTGGAAGGAAACAAAGTCAATATTCAAGGGGAATTGACTGCAGAAATATTTCTTGCCACTCCAGTTCCTCTCAATTTTATCATCATCGATCTACAACAACCTGGATTTGAAGGGATCATTGGAAGCAATGCCCTGCAAAAATTACATGCCATCATCAACTATCCAAAGAGACAAATTCAACTTAACTACACTCAAATTCCATTCTTTACCAAGACCATCTCCAAATACAAGATCAAGAGACTATCAGCTATCAATCTTGATCCTGTACCAGACTACCAACCAGAACATTGTTTTTGACTGTATCCTGTAATAACTACAGTAGTACCAAAGTTCTCTCAAATATTGGTACTTAATAAACCTGCTACATCAAATCAAATTGCTGGACATGAAGCTGACATATATGTCCACAATCAACACCAAGGCAACCTAATTACTGGACAAAGTTTATCCCTCATGAAGGATGGCCAAGTACATGTACTCTGCCTGAATCCTACTGAAGATGTCATTCTAAGGCCAAAAAGAACATTAGCCTTTGCATCCTACTTCAAATATGACCCACCTAGCCAGGTGAATACTCTCAAGAAAAACGAGACCAAGGAAAGGATCCATGGAAAGTCAGAAAATCAAGATATTGAAACCCTGATAGAAGAAAATCTCAGACAATCCAAATGCCCTCCTTCTTTGATCCAAAAAATGCATCAACTATTAACCAAGCACAAAAATGTGCTGGCCCTCAAATCCAATGTTTTGGGATTATGCAACATATATGAGGCTGACATACCATTGGATACAACAATCCCCATCTACACCCACCAATATCCCATACCTTTTGGAATGCAACCATTGTTGGCCAAATACTTCCAGGAATTATTAGATCAAGAAATTATACAACAATCAAAAAGCCATACAACAGCCCAACGTTGATGGTGAAGAAAAAGGATGGCAGATGGAGAATGGTAGTCAACTTTTGACGCCTAAATGATCACATTATCATGGATCCTCATCCACTACCAAGGATCAATCAAATCTTTGAAGAATTGGGTACTGCACAGTACTTCACCACATTGGATTTGTTACATGGATTTTACAACTTGAAAATTTGGGAAGAAGAGCATTGGAAAACCACCTTTTCTACACCACTAGGACATTATGAGTTTATCAGGCTACCAATGGGCCTCAAAAACAGCCCATCAATATTTCAAAGACTCATGAACCAGCTGGTCCTAGATGGATGTTTGGGAGCATACGCATACATATATATTGACAACATTGTCATTTATTCAAGGAATGCTGAACTACATCTGTCCCATTTGAAGGATATATTCCAGAGACTGGAAAAAGCTGGATAGAAAGTCAAATTCAGCAAGTGTCAACTTTTCCGTATGCAAATTGAGTACCTTGGCTTCCTCATCAGCCAAAAAGGGATAAAAGTTAATCCAGAAAAAGTAAAAGCCATCAACATTTTCCAGTCCCAGAAGACGTCAAGGGGATCCAAGCCTTTTTAGGGCTTGTGAGATACTTCTGCTCATACATCAAGGATTTGGCAATCCATGCAAGACAACTGTATGACCTATTGAAAAAGGACACTCCTTTCAAATGGAACCAAGAACAACAAGCATCCATGAATGATTTGCAAAAATGCATGCTATCTGCACCCATTTTATCCTTTCTGGATTTTTTGCAAGAATTCATCCTCACCACTAATGCATCTGCATTAGCCATTGGAGCAGTACTCACACAGAAAATTGGACAAAAAGAAGTACTTATTGGATGTGCCTCCAGAACTCTCAACCCAGCAGAGAAAAATTATCCAAACACTGATTGGGAAATTTTAGCAGTGTTTTATGGGGTGAATCAATTTTGCTCATATCTGTGGGGACATCCTTTTACCATCAAAATGGATCATATTGCAATACCATATCTTAGTCACCAAAGACAAAACATCAGTCACAGGGCAATCACGTGGTTTACAACATTGAATGAATATTCCTACAAAGTGGAATATAAGAAGGGGTTACAAATACCCCATGCTGATGCGCTCAGCAGGTATCCTCCTGCTGTCAACACCATTTGCGCATATATATCACCCATGTTTCAAGAAACCAACCTGCTGCCTTAAATCCCCAAAATGATCATACAAGAAGAAACAAAGAAAACCTCCTCAAAACCAACTTGAGAGAATTACCAACATAAGGACAACTTGGTGCTCAAAGATGTGGAAGGAGATTGGAACATTTGGATCCCTCCAAATTTAAGGGCTCAAATTATCCAGCTACATCATGATCCACCATCTATGGGACATGCAGGCATGGATTGAACAATGTATGCAATCTAGCAACATTTCTATTGGACCAATATGGATCAAGACATTTCCACCTACATCAGATCCTGTGAAATTTGCCAAACAGCAAAGAACTTTTCACACAAGACCCCATTTTGGTCCACTGGAATTCCTGCCCAATGCTTTGAGGATGTTAGCATTGATGTCATGGGACCTGTTCCCACCAGCAACAGAGGCTACCACTACATTCTAGTGACACAAGATCAACTTTCCAGATGGATTGTCTTTTTTTCCCATGAAAGAGGCATCTGCAGCTACCACAGCACAACTTTTCATCAGTGACTGGGTTTGCCTGTTTGGTGCCCCCAAAAGGATCCTCACAGATTGAGGAACCAATTTCGTCAGTTCCATTTTTCAAGATATGGAAAAATTTTTGGGTGCAAACACCCATATTACAACTGCCTACTGCCCACAAGGAAATGGAAAAAATGAAAGGGCTCATTGTGAACTTCACAAATATCTTCCTATTTATCTGGATCCGTACAATAGGTCTTCATGGGATGAACTTCTCAAATTTGCTGCTTGGGTCCATAATTCAGCCAAGCACAAAGCCCTCCAAATGTCTCCTTTTGAACTTGTCACTGGAACAAAGCCTTGCCTCAACTGGATCCCTCAATTTCTAAACAACAACAAAGACCCTCAACAACATCTCAAACATCTTGACAACCTCAGAAGAAAAGCTCAATATTCCATAAGAAAAGCCCAAGCCGCTTACCTTAGGCGTCTGAATTTTGGCTTACTTTAATGTATTTTTCATGATCATATAATTATTTTCATGTCCTATAGGAATAATTTTTAATTATATCCTAATATTTTTCTTTTACTGGTACAACTCTAAGTACTTGAAAGTTGTCCTACTTTAGTGCAGCATCAGCTATGATCTAGCCCTTGATGTTGGAAAATATATAGGGGTCTTTTGGGATAAATGTTTTCAATTCACTGCTTCAGGATAATTGAATATTTTTTGTATGACCTGAGTTCTTCACCCATATAACAGTATAAGCGTGAAACAAAATAATTTCCACTTGAAATTAATTTCAGCAATATCTAGTAATATCATTCAGAGAAAAACATGTATGCCGTGGGTCATTGAGAGCCAAGGCCAGCACCAAGCAGCACCCGTGCACCACAAGAGCCCTGTACCATCCTACTTGTCTCTTTTTCCCCCTTCTTGCCCTTTCCTTCTGAATTTAGGAAAATGTGAAGACTTTTCCAGACAGCATGAACTTTGCTGGTTAAAATTATTGCATCCTGCTTTTCCTTGATTAAAAGCAATGTTCCCTTCTTTGATATTCTGTAATAAATACATCAGAAGCAGGAGTGGAGTTCCTTCTGGTGAATTCAGTGGGGAAGTACAAGTTTGGTAACTCTAGGGGTAGCTGGCCCCCATTGTTAAAAAAAAGGGGTGGTCAACATTCCTGACAGGTTAAGCCGGCTTAAACCTCTTGTGTTGTTTTCTCCTGGTGATCTTCTGTACGCCTGAACTGCAGGTTTACCTCCAAGGTACGTGCTGGTTGACCCTTTTCAAAGGCATTTCCATAAAATGCTCATCCTTGGGGCTGAAAAATCTTTCAAAACAACTAAAATGTTTTAACGCTTCTAAAAAAATTTAAATTATATTACATATACAGTATAGTAAATTATATTACTGTGGTAATAGGTAAAATGGAGGAAAATTAAACTTCAACTCAATAACCCTAAAGCTGGAGTCAACATTTTTTTCCAGTGTTCAAGTCACTTTTCACCCAACCTCTAGCATTTATTCATCTGCAACAAAAATTTGTAATCACAAATTTAGCATCTGAAAATGACATTCCACTTCCCTATCTATCTGTTTGTCAAAGCCCTCCCTACAGCATCAATGTGTTCATATTTCTTTGGTGCATCACATAATTTTTTTAAAACCTCCATTTTTCTTTAACATTCTCTTTGTTTTTAAGGGGGAAAGCAATTCAAAAAATTCATATGGTGTCAAAATTCATGGAAAGCTGCCACCTGTTCCAAGAAATCACAATAGACATACAGGTGATCAGCAGGGGTTTTGATCTTATTTTTCTTCTTCAAATAAAATTTCAAAACCTTCATTTTTGTTTTATTTTCTTTGATTTTTTTAGCAGGAAAACTATTTTAAAATTGGAGAGTGTCAAAAATTTCACTGAGGATTATGGTATTCAAACCATAGATCATCCAGGCTCCATGATGAAATCCTGTAGGAAAAAATCCTGCAGCCCAGAAATCCTGTGAAGCTGAAAATCTGGTACCGCTAAAAAACTTGAAGGGTCCAAGAAGCCCTTAATCACAAAAATTCCTTGTACTGTGCTAAAAATAATGTAACATTGTCCCTGGATTTTCTTTCCAACTGGAAGGAATAAAAATCTGAAGGATTAAGAAATTGGGAACATGGAAGGGTTTGGATTCCTTCCAAGGATTTGGAAGTTTTATAAAATACCTTTCACAATAGAATTTACCTCGCCTTCACTTTCTCCAGAGTAAAGTGAGGTATTTTTCCATTTGGAGCCTTCATCCCTGCATTTTTTGCATATAAACTGTGTAGTTTCCCAATAATTTTCAGAGCTTAATTTTGTCTTCTGAAGTGATACACTTGCATCAATTTGGGTGAAAATCAGTTGAAAACTTGTAGAATTTCATCATTTTTCCCATCTCATCATGCACTGTATCTTGAATATTAAAATAGAAAATAAGATATCACTATCAAACTGCATTTAGACTTGTTTTTAAGTCAGAAATTATTTACATACCATTGCCCAAGTTTGTTATCAAAAGGAGGTATTTTGGACATACAAATTCATGTTTCTGGATTTTTGGACCCTGCAAGATTTTTGGGCATTCTAGATTTTGGGCCACACAGGATTTACTGCTGCAGGATTTTTCTCCTACACCCATCATCCACTGAATACTTGTTATGAATAATGCCAATTCCTCCACACAGGTTAAATAATTCCATACCTTGCTATATTTGTCATAAGTGCAGCCATTGCAATTGCCATCATATCCCATTCAATGACTGTATCCATTGGAAAAAAAACAAGCACTTGTAACTTGATTTTCTGCATCAGCTGAGTTTACTAGCAGAAATCAGGAGTGCAGTTGATAAAACTGGGCAAGATTAGGAAATCACTAAAAAACACAATTAGTGAAAACTTCCATGTGCTTGACTTCTGAGACTAATCTTGCAAACCTGTAAGTTAAACCATTGCCAGATCCAAAGAGCCAAGTGTCATCCAATCCATGAATTGCTGCATCATCACCAAGACCTGCATCCATTGTAAATGCTTGCTTATTGTCCATCAAAAGTTTGATGAGGTACAGAAAACAATAAAGGGCTGTACAGTGCAGATCACAATTTTTCTGTAATGAGCTATTGCTCAACTGAATCAGTGAACTGAACCAGCGTTTTGAATTTTAATTGAAATAAAGTTTGCGGACAAAACATGAAGTTTTCTTTGCAATGAGAAACCTTTGGACCTGGCACATAGGAGCTAAGTTTTCTTGGCAATGAGAAACCTTTAGACCTGGCACATAGGAGCTTCCCTGTGACACTGCTCAGTGCACTGTAAACCTGGACCCTCAAGTCTGTCACTAGTGTGCATAAAGGAGAGAGTTATGAGAATAGGGAGTGAGGGGGTCAGGGGTGCAGAGTTTCACTGGCATGGCTTCCTTCTTCGGCGAGAAACTACACCACCAAGTGTTGGGTGCCAGACATGAGGGGCAAAGAGTTTTGACAGCAAGGAGTTCTGCTCCGGCGAGATGGGGCCTTAACACTCCTACCTGTCCCTCTTCTCTCTCAGCGAAGAGCAGATGGAGTGACAACATGCAACATAGATGTGCAGTAGAGACGTCTGTCCACCTCTTGGGATGCATCAGGAATATGTCTGTTTAGTGAAGAATCACCATGTGTTCATGAACATGGGCAGGCAATACAGCACTCAAGTAGTCAAGTGGCATCAAGGACGAAAGGCGCAATGTAATCGCAAGTAGCGCTGCATTTCAGATCAATCGGGTTAACAACAACACAACAATAAGCCGCATGTTCCCAATTAGTCGCGAAATTGCTACAGTTGGTAACAGTTACACTCCTCGTTCAAAATAGTTTCCCGTTAATACTCCTCTTCCCTCTTTTTTATGTAACAAAAAGACAATAGAAGAGCAATTTGCTAACTATACTATAATTAGTTTTATTCTCAATAATTCACAGTCGGTCACTCACTCAATTCATCCAACCCACGATGACATGGTCTTGAGTTATTAATTTTATTATTACTGCTGACCGACGCGTAGTCGAGCACAAGATGCGCCGACTTGACGAGAGGGGAGTTGCGGGGCGGGCAATAACTCATGTCTGTGGATGGAGTTCTGCAACAATGCTGGATGCCCGTGCAACCACTCGACTTGGACTCTGACCCAGACTCGGGCTCTGACGCTGATGGCATCGGAATACCAAAACACAGAGGGGTCTTTGTCAACAACAATGACGTTTCCTCCTTCTCCTCATCTTCCTTCTTCTTCTTGTTCTTCATGCTACTGTCCCCAACCCCTAGCCCGTCCTGCACGTATTGGGATATGCGGCCAAGCTGACACGTCACATCCTGCTTCAACATGGTATTCACGAGCGTTTCCTCGTCACTTGTGTCTGCCTGGATGTCCGCAATGTCACGACGCAGCCTTTCCAGCTCCTCCTTGTCCACCTGGACGAACAAACACACATTCGAATTGCACATCCCTCTTTCCTCCTCTTCTGATTCTGGTTATTCCTCCTCGTTTCATATAGCGGTGAATGCATGGTCAAAGGAATGGATTCATCACCATTCCCAGCTAGCAGGCTAGTCAGTCAGTCAGTCAGCAAAAAACTATATAGGAGAGGCGAAAGGCAAAGTCGAAAGAAGGGGAGTGTACAAGTAGCCTGCACCAAGGGTCCAACCCATTTTACGACAGAGGGATGCAGTATTACCCATTGATTTGACGGCCTCTGCAAGAAGAAGAAACAACGATGACGGGCTCCACGACCACTCACTCAAGAAGGTTGTGAATCGTCAACATTTACACCCAATTTGAGTAAGGAATCGAGGTTGGCCCTCTGCATGCCGGCCGGTAAAACTGAGTAGCTACACATGTTTACCTATTGCCTGACTGCCACACAACACGCACTGAGGCAAAAAATACACACCCGCATACTCGTACTGCTTATACCCTCTCTCGAATTTCCCATCAAAAACTGTCAGCACTCTACAATGAACGATGAAAACAGAATAAAAATACAAAATTTGTGGTTTTCATCACTTCCTCTTTGTCATATCTTTCTTGTCGGAGGGCAGCTTCTTCCTCCTCGCACCGGAAGATTCTCGATGACCAAATCCTCACGCGCTTTCCGTTTCCACCACGCCAAATTTGCGTTCAACAGCCAACACCAAGTAGACATACAGTGACAGGAAATCAGACATCACCACTGAGTAATACATGTGACAGGCAAACCGTCACTTCCTCACAACGTAGAGGACAAGATGAGCGCGAGTATATGAATACGAACAGTACAGAACGTTACGGCAGTAGCAGGAGAAAATTACAATTGAAAAGGAGAGCATGAATAAAGAATAGATTAAGATGAAGCAGAATGCATTGAATGAATGGATTCGGGCTTCACCGGTTCCGAACGACGTTTCTCTACCCCCAGCTGCTCAACATGCCCAGTACTGACGGTGGATGTGAGCCACAGCGAGTCCGCCAATTCACGTCGCAACTCGTCCACTGCCCGAGCCAGATCCGCTGCTTCTTCTTTGTCGCGCTGGCGACTCTGACAACCCACCAACATCACCTGTTTCTGACAAAGAGAGGGAGGGGTTACACTGACATTCTTACCTGGCTTTTTACAGTATAGCACAGTACTATATGCAGGGAAAGAAAAATCAAATACTGCATAAAAATGTTGGTATCTTGGAACGTGTCACACCAAATTTAGGCAACGATCAATCTATACCGCGTCCAACGGTTCCATTAACTACATTACTATGCTACAGTTTACTGCACAGTAACTTACCGGGGACACAACACGAGAAGGCTCGACATTAAGCTTGAGCTCGGGCTCACTTGAGACTTCACGAAGGTCCAATCCACAAATATTGGCTTCTTCAAGGACGCCAGGAGCAGCCTTCTTCCCATTAGACACCAGGGCATGCGCAACAAGCCCCTCCAACTTGGCAATCGTCAATTCGTTGCATGCGTCCATGGCTCGAACAAGCGCAGACACGAGGACGTTTTCATCCGCTTTACTCTTGCACACTTGCTGCTCGGCAGCAAGAGCCTTGAGTTTGCCCTGAAGAATCTCACAGTCAAGTCGTGACTGCGTCCAATGCTTCTCCAAACTCGACACCTCTCGCCGCACTTGACTCAGCGCTCGTTCCCGCTGAGAGAGTCTAGATAACGAGAGAGAGAGAAGAGGGCATGAAGGTGTATGGGGACACTTTATTCATCACGATTGATCTCATCTCAGCTCCTATACTTGTCTGTCAGTTGGCTGAAACTGGAATTGAGCCTCCGTATCACCTGCCGCTTCTCATAGAGCGAAGCCCGGCAAGATTCCTCCGTTTCCTTGAGCTTCTGGCGCAAGGCCAATTCCTCCACTTGTCGGTAGTGTTTCTCACGCTCCTGAAATAAGGTGCTCACGGGGTCAGAATACACAAGGGAACACATGACGACCAAGATGAATGACCTGGCACCTTTGATCTTTGCAAGTCACGTTTCAGCGCGAAGTTCTCCTCGTTGAGCAGTTTCAGTCTGTTGACCAGATCACACAGCATGTTCTGCAGGCCGTTGTCCCCCTTCAAGTTAAAAGCAAGTCGGGAAGTGGTTGTGACACCTGCAGCGGCGGCATTTGCAAACCAGGCGTGACGCTGGAGCGCGTCCAGTCGCGACAAATCAATATCGTCCTTGGCCACCAAGCCGTCTTTGGATTCACTGCGTCGCTTCCGCGGAGGCGGAGACGGCGAGGACAGAACACAGACGGAGGTTTGCGGCTCCGTCCGACAGAACGAGGACCTGCGTCGTCTCTCCGGCAACTCGGGGACACATTTGCCGGAAGGCGGCAGCAGGGGATTTCGGTTTTCATTCGATTCCGCCTGCATCATCCTACCCACACCCTCACCGGGAGCAGCATCACTCATCAGCAACTGCTGCTGCAGCAGCACTCCGCTTGATTTCGCATCCTCATCCATGCCCAGGGTATCAGAGTCGTCGCTAAAACTCTCCATATTATGACGTACGACAACTCGTGCGGATTACCGCATCAACCGAGCATCTGGCGTGAAACTACACTAATGCGACTCTAAACGGTCACATGCACAAAACGAATGAGGTCATAACTTGGTCCAGCAATTGGATACTGCACCAATCCCAAATGGAGAAAGAACAAATAGAAATAAGGCGCTATTGAGCTTTTGGGATGTCAGCCATACCCTCTGTGCGGTTCCATGCGCGCGGCCACTTTTTACTCCTAGGGCTCTCTATGTGTACTTTGCTTCCGGTGAGGCCCCATCTTGCTGGAGCAGAACTCTTGGTCGTCCAAACTCTTCGCCACTGCGCACCCCATCCCCTCAAGCTGTGCGCCCAACACTCTCTCTCCTGTGGTCGCTCATTAGTGACTTCAAGACTTGGGAATAAATCCCTTATGCAGGAAGTGGTGTAGCATGGACTCCATGTGAGAAAAAATTATTTATCCATATATTTGTGAAATGATATGAGGTGTTCCATGGGTCTTTTAGATGTCAGCCATATTTTCTTAAATGTGCTTTGACAACAAGTGCATTTGACAAATTGTATTCAATTGTGGGTTTGACAAGTGCCTCTTATTCTGAGGCCTGCTTGACATCAGTTTCATTGAACTTGGGCATTGTATTACTTCAAGCAAGAAATTAGCTTCAAGAGGTTCCAACAATTTGGTTTCATGGGTTTAGAATGACCAAGATTGTTCAGCAATAAAAGTATTGTATAGGTCTTGATAACAATTTTTTATTGAGCAGACAAGATAATTTCTTGGACACTGCCTGCATTATTCAGATACAACAATCTAATTTTGATCAGGGCAAGGCTTCAACAAAAATACAATAATTGATCAGTTGAGGAAGTCAGGAGTTTTTGACACAAGGATCAAATTCTGCTGCAAAAACTATTGTTGCAGTACTGTATATTATGTCAATGCATGAAATATACATTCATATTTAGTGTGTAATGAAGAATGTATACATCAAGGTTTTTATTAAGAATTTTTCAAGCTTTCCAGGGTGGTGAGTTCTTATTAGATAGATTCTACCAGTTTGACAAGAGTCCTGGCCCTTCCTGTACAAGAGATCATACTCTAAAAGAGTTTGCTTTCTAAAAGAACAGGACACTTTCTGCATCATGAGACTGCTTTTTAACAAATATAGGCCAGCAGTTTTAAAAGACAGTATATTGGCCTGTTTTCATTGGAATGAGATTTTGACAAGAAGCCAATTCAAAAAATGGTAGAATTTTTGACACATGCAATGCCATTTTCATAAGCATATAGTCATCTACTATATATGTGATGCCTTGCCTAGCAAATGCACTGGCAAATAAACAACCTGCCTAACTAACACCAGAAACATAAATAAATGACTTTCCTAGCATACACTGGCCTGCCTTCAAATTTTTGCAGGCCTGCCCTTAAAAAAATTTATTTAAAAAATAATGCTGTTGTTTCTTCCCCTCAACAAAAAGATTGTTTCTAAAGCATTTTTGTTGAGGAAAAGTTAGAAGAATGGAAGGAAATTGTAATTGATGATATTGTATGCATACAATTGCTTCCTAAATTAGTTGACAGGATGTAGAACTTGGAGGAAAAGGTTCATTTGCCTCATTATCCTGCACTTCCTTTCAAAAGTTAGTAAAATTTCATTTTTATGGCTTTCATTTGACATTATTATAACATTTATATGTCTCTCATATATATTCCTGCTGTGATAATAAAATCTAAGGACTCCAGAATCCAATGTATGGAGGTTTGAGGTGAAAGTCTGAGAGTCAGGGAGGTGTTATCCTATGTTGTCGGAACTAATCTTAAATCTATAGTCAATCGCGTTGACGTCTCTTCGCAATCAAAACCCAAACTCAGTTCAATATCCGACTAGGATAATCTTGTCGAGAAGCTTTAACTCTGTATACCGGGTTTCAAAGTAAAAGACTTCTCGGTTACCAAAAAGCGTTAGAATATATTTCGTCCAGCAACAACTTCCACAATATCTCCACAGACAATGAATACCGAAGGTATGCTCGGGCATCCTTTTATCAATTCAATGATGCAGAGGGAAATGACCGGTTTTCTTAATGCAATGCAACGGGATGGACGAGTCACAAAGAATGTACGCCAAGTCAAGTATTCTGTGCTAGTCAGGGTACACTCAAATATAAGATGACAAACTCTCCCCAGACGAATAAAAAGAAAAGTTCCATCTTTTCAGAAGTGAGTCTAAAAAGTCAAAAAGGTCACACAAAGAAAAAATCATTTCATGGAATTTTTCCTGTGAAGTGCACCTGAAGTGCTACACTGGCAATCAAAAGTAAGGAGGCATGTCTGGGCATCAATACCTGATGTGGTTCCCATATGACAGCCATCCAGCCAAAACAGGATTCCAGGAAGAGGAA
>CAJPEX010005090.1:0-18018 GCA_905338405.1 Notodromas monacha | reverse complement strand
ACTGAGTTCTGTTGTCCTGAGAGAAACCTGCCCATTGGCAGAAGGGACGAGATTAGATGAACTCGCAGCAAAAAACCATGGGCGAGATCAGTAGTAACCAATGGGAACCTGAGCTCCGTTTGCTCATCAGAATGCTAAGAGAAATTTTTCGCACCGGAGCCTCGTGCAGTTCTTTCTTCTGGCGACATCAATGGCTTTTAAGACGCATTCTTCTTTGGGCGTCCACGACCACGTCCGGGAACCTTTGGCTGTGGGCAATACGGATAACATTCCGATGAGAAAAGATCCGAAGAACAGTCAGCACATCATTTCTAATCCATGAATCTTAGGAAGACCATAGTTGACTGAATTAGTTCTCCTTGGCATTGATTCTGACAAAATGCTTCGCGAATTGGACGGGTTCGCGTATCTCTCAAATATGCGGTTGTCTACGTTTACATCACAACAAGTTCTTTCCGAGGTTCCAGGGTATCAAGAGCCTGAACAAACCGGTAATCATGCCTTCTACCATAGTAAACCAAGAAAACTGTTCTCGAAGAAAAATGTCCATCTCATCCTCATGAGAAAAACATGTTCTTTCTCAAATCCTCACAGCATAAAGTTTGGGGATCGGCCTTAGTTGAAAGATCGGATTAAGGATAGAAAACTTGAGTGATATGCCTTACCTTCTTCGCAACACCACCAGTGGATCCCTTTGGTCGGCCACGACCACGTTTCGACTTCGGCGCGTCGGCTTCCGGAGAGTCCTCGTGGATATCCTCCTCAGAGTCTTCTGCTGGGCGTTTCTTGGCGGGCTAAACACATCCCAAGTCCGAAGATCACCAGATTAAAAAGTGAAACATTTCAAACAAACACAACCGAAATCGAATTCACCTTCTCCGCCTTGGGTGCCGCAGGCTTGCGACCACGCTTCTTTGGGGCATCCTGAACTTCGTTGTCAGACATGACTTTAGATTCTTTCACCGTTTATTACGCAGAACTATAAGCACACGCGGGATTTAAGCTGCCGAACGCAACACAATGCAGGTCCTGAGAATTAAAATTCACCCGATGAACGGTCAAGCCTCACGAAAATACGTTTCCATGAGAAGCACTCTTCAGAAATTCTCACTCGACCCTCAAGTAACCAAACGTTAACGTTTCCTCCATTTCGACGTTGCCTGAAGAGTCGAGATACAAAACCCTCGTCGCGGAAACACTACCGCATTGCATCTCGAGAATTTCGAAAATTCTGCGATGCAGAACATCGATAAGAATGACAAAATTGGGGGCAGAAGCCAGTATTGCTCCCGTCAGACTGGCACAGGACATGCCTGGTTTCACGTCCGCCGCACATCTGGGCGTTAACGGCGCAGGAATCAACATTTTACCGTTTCAAACTTTCATACCCAAGGAATACTACGTTGAGCGCGTCGCCATCTTCGATTACCTGTCCAATCGAGCATGCTATTGTCTGAAGTGAGCGAGGGGCTCACTCTACAGTAAATACGACCGTTGAAACAAACTGAGGTGCTATAAATAAGTGAGGGGCTGGAAGGGCGTCAACCGGCGGGCGGCAGGGGGCCCACCACCTGAAAGTACAAACTGACCGTGGGTTCTGGACTTCTGGGACAGCTGTCATTGGTAAAAAAAAAAAAAACTAAAAGGAACCAGCAGCATTGGGAATTGAGGATAATCCTGGGAAAGCTGATGCTGTATCAGCCTAAATTAAGCCAGAGTTTATTTTTCCTACTGCTTGCATTGGCAGCAGGATGCCAAAATAACCTATTATTGAATCACAACTGATGGGTGTATGTGTATGTACTGTATATAGAGCAGTGCAATTTTGCATGAGTGAAACAAGGTGCATTTATGAAGTCCTCTTGCTTCATACTGCATATTGTTTTGGTGATAATTGTTCACTTATTGAGCCCATATTATTTAGGCACCATATCAGCTATGCATTTTTTTTTGATACTGTACATGCTGTTTTAGCTGCCAGCATCAGTTTTGACCTTCCAACATTTGCTGTCCCACAAAAAATCCAGCATTTGTGGAATTCAAGTTATGAGAAATCCATTGCTGTATAAAATAAAATGAGCCCAGTCATGTCACTGAAACAAATCCATTTTCAGCGACATCTATGTATTGCTTTCGAGCGACGACCATGCGCTCTTGAAAAGCGTAGCATGAGGAACACGTGGAGCTGCACCGCGAACTGTTGGAGCCATGCAGTTGAAGCAAATCGCGTATCATGGAAGACTCCTTCAGCTTGTAACAGTTAATCGATGATCGTTCTTTGTGGACAACGATTGAGACCTGCATTATAACTTAACTTCCGAACGCGTGTAATTGTTGATGCAGGAATTCTCTGAATGGAAAACTGAACTGTGAATAAGGTCGTCCACGTGTCTCAACAAAGTTCCGGATTTCAAGATTCCGAGCATTCGTAATCTTAGATAAATAGTTAACCAGTTCAAACGATCTATGATTGCGTTCCTAAGTGTAATCGATTATCAGAAGCGCAGAGGTGGAAGATTCGTTAAAGCCAATGTATCGTTGAAATTACCAATCTATAGGTGCACTGTAGTCATTGTTCTTCGTCGATTTTCGCAGTCGATAGTTCTGTATCACTGATGCTTGTGGTCCCTGTGTGTTTTGTGAATTGAGTCCCTTGAGAAAAACCCATGTGATCTATTTCAACTGTTCACTGCTTGATGTGAAGATTGCTTAATACCGGTCAGTGATTTGCCTAATTTTTTAGAGCGACTTATTTGCAGAAAAATTTGAACCGATCTTCACACACGCGAGTTACCAATTGTTTTGAAATGGATCAAATTATTGCATTTACCGATCCTGGAAAGCAGTTCGCCAAGGATTCGTTGCGTCTGGTCAAAAGATGTACAAAGCCAGACCGCAAAGGTATATGTCTAGGATTTCGAAATTAGGAAAACCCGGCATGTTTTATCAGAATTTTTTTTTGGCAGAATTCCAGAAGATTGCAATGGCTACTGCAATCGGTTTCGCAATCATGGGATTCATCGGATTTTTCGTCAAGCTCATCCACATCCCAATTAACAACATCATTGTGTAAGTACTTTGATGTCTCACCATCATCAGTACTGTTGAATATTGAAACTTTCCTGTTTTCTTACAGAGGATCATAATGGGCTTCTACCTGAAATGACGTTCTCTTTGACTGTTTCCAAGATATATTTATTTTTTTGTTTTCATTCCGCGCTGTACTGCAGAAAATATTCGCGGATTTTTGAAAGGATCTAAATGTACGAACGTTGTGTGACCCCTCATTCCCACTTGCTGTTCATGTCATTTCAAGAAAATCCATTGCGTATCTGATGAATATCGTTATATCGGGGCTTTTCTATGCAAGCATTCTTTCTTTGAACGGATCAGACCATTTGCCGTCGTTGCTCTTCGCTGTCTGCAAAGTCTCGAACTAGAAGACGTTGCTGGAGATGTGACATCGGAGCTTTCGAATAGGAATAACTATTGAAGAAACTTTTTACAATTTTCGTATTCAGCATGTTTCTTCTTTTGTAGCGGATGAAACTTTCCTTAGGATATTTTTATTACACGTATTTTTTGGAGATAACGAAGTATTGAATATGTACTTAAGAAGGAACATCGCGATTTGTAGAAAACCATTGGGATTAGCTCCAGTCAATTCAATGATACTCTTGAACCTGGATATTTTGAGTCCCCTTTCTTGACTGAATTCTCTCGGAAACACATGAAAAAAACCTTAACACAAGGGCTTTCCTCCACAAACTTGTGTAAATCGAATTGTTATGGAATCCTGTTTGCTTTTTTTTGATAAGTGAAAATATATTTTATATTTCCTGTGCATCATGATGGTTAAATATGCCCAATTAGTTTCTCTCTTCCTTCAGAAACGTTTTTAAAATGTTATCCTCTTCTTCTTTGGTTCCCAGAAATAGTAATCCAAATGCCTTTCAAAATTCTATTATGCCTTATAGGGTTGAATGGAAAAGTCATCTTATAATCCAAGATGCCGAAATACTTTTAAGGGAAGTTGGAATAGTATGTGAAGATGCTTGGACAATATGGCTGAGTTGCTGGTACAGCAATGAGTAAAAGCAGAATTAACTAGTAGAATTTTGTGTAGCAGAACCTGAGAAATAAAAGGACTCACCATGTTCCAGACTAACTTGAAATCTATAGTTGCTGTAGGCCTTGTGATCTTTTATCATGTTAAATTGAGTTGTTCCAATGACATTTTGATCAGCTTTGAAACACAGGTGAACTTGCTCTGCAACAAAATTCAAGGGACCAGAAAAAAAGTTTTTGAGAACCTCTATGGGAAGAGAACCCCATGTGTCCAAAATAATTAGTATTCAGAGAAGATTGATAGTGAAAGAGAAAGTGCATCTTTGTATGGGAGAGGCTTCAGTTTGAATCTTGATTAGATACTTTAGTTTGTGGAATTCAATTGACTAATTGTCAGTTATGTTGAACAGTGGATATTTGACAAGTTCTGCTGAAGGTGTTGAAATCATGCACACCCTAAATTATGGAGTAGATTGTGTACACAGGCACTAATAAAAAAGAAGCGTATGTCTTCGTCCAAAAAGGATCGTAAGTTGAATTAGTCTGATAATCGTGTAGATACTGGATCTTGAGCAGTTCATCATTGCATGCTCATGTTGATCCCTGCTTGTGGGTGTTCCTTGTTTGGATGGGTGATTCAGTGGTTCAGCGACCTATTCATATTGAAGGGAGATGTGTTGAAAATTCCTGCTGAGCTCTGTGATAAGCTCGTGATTAATGGTGACAATAGGTCTGCTGTGTTGTGCGAGTTTCAGCTGAGATTCCACCGGTGAACAGATTGAAGTTTCTTCTTGTTGGNAGCTGGTAGTTATTGCTTCGATCTGTGACTTTCAAGTGCTTGTGGTAGGCCTTTGCTCCTTCCTTAATGTACTTCGAGTCAAGTGCCGTCATTTGTTACTCACATTCAGTTTATATTCATTGAGTAGAAGCGGTTCTGAAGTGGATGAAAGTGCCATTACCTTTCATCATCCGGGATGGGTATGCTGTATTCCAGGGTCCCGTGTGTGCTTCGCAAGTCTTAGGCATCTCATGTTTATTTGAAATGGGCTCTACAAGTGGGATGTGTACCGTTTGTTCGGAGAAAATATTTTTTGCGTCGTCGTATTCGACGTTGGAACTCTCCACCCCGCTGCGGAACTACGATTCCATCAGACAATTCGTGACCAAGTACGGGATCGTTGACAAAACCGCCACAGGCGAGCACGTGTGTTGCAAATGTTTCGCATTAGCACAGACCTGCGACGAACTCCTCTCAATGTTCTGGTCGAACGTCAACGAATTCCGCGCTAACCGGAAGCGTATGGAGCCTGTCGAAGGAAAGATTCAGGTCAGTGCCATTAAAATCCACCGTTGTGCCTCACATGAAGTTCTTGAAGCAATGTGTCATAGTTAATCGCGGTAATCAACTCACGATTTTTCTTTTACAGATTGAAGATCGCACGAAAACTGCTCCCCGTTTCGGTGGCCCTGCACCGAATTCAGCGTCTGGGAGTGACAAAAAGCGTGGGAGACCCAGGAAAACAACTGTTCCAGTTGAAGAAACTGTTCCGAAGTTAGTTGCTCGTCCAGCACCGGAAGTTCCGAGCACTTCTCGCACCGGAGGCGCACATAAAATGAGCCTTGTTAGTTATAGTATTCATCTTATTTTAGAATTATTATCACATCGATTCATATTAATTTGGGAATGAAATCTTGCCCATATTTCACAATCATCCTAGGAATGCGTGTTTTCAAGCTTATGCCTATTTCTAGGAGTCTCTACTCTTTTAAATTGTGTGGCTCTTTTTTTCTTCGTCTCCAGAGGCAAAATGCTCCACGTTCGAAGAGATTCGATGACGACATGGAATCAAATGATGACGAAGATGCCTCGGGAGATGTGAAGCCTCGAAGGAAACGGAAGTCTTCCATCAAGCCCAGGAAAAGTGTGTCGAATGAGTCCTCAGGCCTCAAATGCGCCGACTGCGATTTCGTAGCCAAATCGCAGTTGTTCCTCAGTCGTCACTACCGTCGAATGCACGCCCTTACGGACGGTGTCGCATGCATCGACTGTTGCCGCAGTTTCTCTTCTGCTGAAGAATGCGACTCACATTTCCAAGATACGCACTCGGCTTCATACTTAGGCAGGATATCATGCATAGATTGCAGACAAGTGTTGAATCCGGACTCGTTTCCCGGACACGTGGAATCGTTTCATAATTCGCGCCTCCGGCGTTCAAGAGTCGAAAAACGAGAGTCGGGTTTGTACTACTTTTTCTGCAAGTTTTGTACGTATCTGGCCCCGGATGTCCAGGGACTAAAGATGCATGTTCCGAATTTTCATCCGGGGCATAAAACGTTTTGTTGTTTGGATTGCGACGAGGAGTTTTATACTTGCGAGTTGCTCAAGTCCCATGAGGCCAAGTGTCACGAGAAGGTCGCTCGTGTCGGTTGTTGAGTGTGTGTGCTGTTTTCATGCTTTTGTATTTCTATGAAGAAGATGCCCTTCAAATTTTCATCATGAAATGTGCTGTGTTTTGACACCTTCTCGTCCTTTCCCTGCGCCCCACTGATTTCGTGATAATTTTTTTCTCGGAACAATGTGTAACTGCACTTGATTTTCTTTCAATTTTCCAGGGAAAAAAGGGCTGTGTGACA
This sequence comes from Notodromas monacha, assembly GCA_905338405.1. NCBI lineage: Eukaryota > Metazoa > Arthropoda > Ostracoda > Podocopida > Cyprididae > Notodromas > Notodromas monacha. The sequence goes on along the minus strand of CAJPEX010005090.1, from coordinate 11,316 downwards.
TTTGCGTAAATATATTGGTACAGTTGAACCTCCATCACTGGAACCTCCCTAATTCAAATACAGTAACTCTATTATATTATTTTCAAGCCCGTGCCTAAATTTTCGTAGGAGCAATGCCATAGAAACCTTTTTGACTCGAATTCTTTCGGGATATTCGGATTTTCTGGAAGTCGTTCGGCTATTATTTTATTGACAGAAAAGATGAAGGAGATAAAAAATGCAACGATGTGTTCTGAAAAAAGCAAAGGACTAATCAGGCAAATGAACCCTTTTCTCCGAGTTCGTCATCCTGTCAACTTATTTAAGAAACAAATCAAGGCCCAGAATATCACCGATCACAATTCTCTGCAATTCTTCTTTCACTTTTGCAACAAAATTACTTTAGCTCGAAACCTTCCTTCCTCGATTTTTTTCTCTGGTCACTTTAAATTTGATTCAAAGTGGTTCAACTCCATATTTGTGTCTTGGAAGTATCATGTGGAAGTGGAACTATTATCGTTCAGAAAAGGTCGAAAAGTCCTTATTCAAGTTGTCCATATTGGTTCGCATTCCCCCCAAGTATTCTGGCTTACGCGCTTTTTTGTAGAGTCAAAATTCACGTTTCTAAACCTCCCTTTTCTATTTGTAGACAGTTGTTGGGATGGATTGTTGCGTTTGCGCCCAGCCCATCGAGGGGCGAGGGCTGAACAAGTTTCTGAGTGCAGTGCTCAAGTGCGGTGTGAATGTGAAAGATTTCCTGGTGAAGATGGAGTCTCTTCGTCCGGATGTCGGCACTGACGCGTTTGAAGTGTGTGTGGATTGCTATGGATTCGTCGTCGCGTGTGACGAGTTTCTTTCCGTGTTCTGGTCGAAAATTCGGGACCTGAGGAACCGGCGACCCGGTTTCTTCGTCGACCAAGATGCGGAAGGACATGAGGTTTGTTTGTTGAATTTGAGTCTCGGAAACGGTTGGAAAGTGGAATCGTTCCATTTTTTTAGAAACGAATTGAACTGACTGATTCCGCGAAGGTTAATTTGAATACTCTTCCAGTACAGTCTCTAAGAATACAGTGCAGTCAATCCCCGATTTAGTGCCCCAAAGTTCTCGGTAATAAACCTCCCTCGAGTGTGTTCTTGAGGAAAAATCCGATTTACTGCCAACTCACTTCGTGCCACAGAAATGTGCCAAAATTTAATAAATTGGGGCCTTTTTTAGGGATACCTGTATCACTGAGTGATCACTGGAAATCAGTTGCCCATGCTCACGTAAAAAATTGGCATAATTTTGAAATTTACATTTTTTAATGCACGTGCGCTAGTGTCTTTGTGAAAGATCCACGTCGAAGTGTTGTTGACTATTCAATCATCCAAACCCGGATGCTTATTCGTCTTTTTTTTTTATCAGATGCTGGACATTCCGAAGCCCGTGGAAGATCCGGACGAGTCAGTGCACCAAACTCGGAGTATGACGCGGAGGAAACGAAATTCTGCTGAGACCAATGACCAAGCTGAACAGCAAGTCAATGTTAATGCCATTTACAAGAAATATAAACTCGCCAAAACCGCAATCGTGATTCGTCCGTTGACAGATAAGGAAGACCACGGGCCTGCAAACTTGGTTCGAATATATATATATATATTTTTTTTTCCTTTCTTCATTCCTGTAATTTGCTGGATTGTTGTTTTGTGATGTTACGGAAAAAGATCAGTGTGGGATCCCGTTTTTTCTTCTTCTTTTGGAAGTGAATGATATGGAATTGAACCTCGATGAATCGAAAACCTCTCGAAGTCGAATACTTCTGTATGTCCAATTTTTCTTCAAGTCCCTTTATCTAAATTCGCGTGGAAAAATCTATCAGAAACCTCCCCAACTCAAAGGCTCCCCCCCCCTCCAAACCTTCATCACTATTTTATTGACGCAAGAAGAAGAAAAGCAATGAAAATGTGACTTGATGTGTTTTGAAAGGAAGTGGAAGATTATTCGGGCAAACAAACCCTTGCCTCCAAGTGCAGTATCCTGTCAACTCATTCAAGAAGCAATTTAAGGCTTGTCTAGAATATCACGTATTGCAATTTCCTGTAATTTTTCTTTTTCCCCAAACAAAAATGCTTGTTTCCTAAACTCGGAACCTCCCTAGCCTAATTTGTTTTTATGGTTCCTTAAAGTTCGACTTTGACTCCAGGAAGTGACAAACAAATTCCTCAATTTCCCGTAGAAGTTCTCAAAATTTCCGTGGAGTTGAGAATCGTAACCATTTGAATGGATTGGACAAGGTCTGAATTAAATTTCAGGACGAGATGGAAGAGGACGACGAGTTCTTCGACGACGACGGCGACGAAGACCACTACGACGACGACCTCGACGAAACCCTCCCCACGCACGAATTGCCCGCGATCATCATGTCTGAGGAATCAGCCAAGAAACAAGTTCACTTCTCTGAACAACAACAACAACAACCCACAAAGAAACCGCGTCTGGCCCCGACATCTCCTCAGAAGAAACCCATTTTCCCCGTCGTCGAACCCCGATCCACACCGGGTTCATCCACCAGTGCGGACCAGGCTCTGCTCAAATGGCTCCGGTCCTCGTCAGTCCGCAAACAATGCGAGGAATGCGAAGAGCAGTTCGCGAGTTTGCCTTCGCTTTACAAGCATTACAGAAACAGTCACGCCAAACCGGGGGGTGCTCTGTGTTGGGAATGTGGGCGATCCTTTGAAACAGTGGCTGGCTACGAGGAGCACATGGAAAAGCATTATGCGGGTGTGTTGAACAAGGCTGCGTGTATCGAGTGTCGTCGAGTGATGAGTGCGGATAGTGTGGAATCTCACGTGGCGAATTCGCATCAGGGGAAACCCGTGAGGACCCTGGGGGAGAGGATCGAGTCTGGACAAGAGTTTGAACGTTGCAGGTGAGAGAGAGAGAGCGAGAAAAGAAGAAAATTGGTTGCGATTTACCGTGTGTCCCCGTGCAACGAAAAATGAGTACACCTGTATAACCTAATTGTTTCCCATGAATAATTTTTTTTTGTTGCAAAAACGCTTGAAGTTTTCGACTGAAATTTTGAAGTTCTTCGGGAAGTTGAGTGAAGAAAAGTCTTCGTTTGCCTCTTCTTGTCTTCGAAATTGCTGACATTGGTCAGACGAATAAAATCCATCAGGATTACCTAAGTTTTATAATTATAAATTTTAAATTCATAATTTTATTTTCAAAAATTAGGAAAAAGTGTACTGTTCTATAGTTTACCATGGCTTTTTGGTGAGTGTCTGGAAAAAAAGAAGTAACTCACAATTACAATGCGACCTCAAGAGGAATCATTCTTCGCGTTACAAAAATTTCAAAAACGCTCAAATTTAGAAAATGTTTCGACTGAAACTTCAGAATTCTTTCGACATTGGATAAAATTAGAAAAGAGTGTTCCTTTGTCTCTTTGTGCCTTGAAAATTTACGAAATTGAATTGGTTTGGAGCACGACTTTGTAAGAATTACTTCAATTTTATACTGCATTTTTAAATTTTTGAATATTATATACATTTAATTTCAGTATATATATGCATGTATATATATATATACTGATATGTATATAATCAGTATATGTATGTATATATATATACATAAATGATCAGTATATGTATTTATTTAAATATATATTTAAATTATATATTAAATCATGAAGTATATGTATTTGAATTACCGTATTTACTCGAGTACCATGCGCACCTTTTTTCCCTAATTTCAGAAGAAAAAAAGGGTCATAAGCGGGTACAAAATTTTCAAGAAGTTTTGGGAAGCTATGTATGCATTATACTTAATTATAATGGAGAAATTTGGAACAAATATGACAAGAAAACATTTTTGTATTGAAAACGTTGAAAATTGATCAAATTTTTGCTCAATTCCCGTTTAAAGTCAAATTTTTTGTTTTTATTTTTGAAATTTTATGGTTTTAAATTCACTTAAAATTGGGGTGCGCCTCTTACTCGGAGATAAGATTTTTGCAAAATTTTCAACTGAAAATCCTCTGTGCGCGCCTTACTCAAGGGCCCGTGGTACTTGAGGAAATCCAGTATATATTTTTAAATTCAGATTCTATGGGGAAAAGCAGTTAATATGGCTTTTATGGCCTTTTTCGTGAGACCCTGAAACAAAGTTGATCATTTACAATGTAACCCTGAAGGAAATCGCGTGTTTCGCATAACGCAACACACCCGGGAAGAGATTGGTTTCGTAATGCGGGGAATCACACTACGCTGTGTTCAATTGTATGCCCGGTAACTATAAAATGTCCTTTTTCGTTGCAGGTTGTGTCGGTTCATCGCTCCGTTGCGGTCGCAGTACGAGCTGCACATGTGCATGGTGCATCCGGAAGCGAAGCCGTTTTACTGCGACGTTTGCGGAAGAACGTTCATGTTGCGCGAGTCTTCTTTGGCGCACAAGGCCAAGAAGCATTTGGGCGAGGCCAGGTTCATGTGTCCACTGTGTCCGGACTTGCAGTTTTACAGCATACACCGGTTCAAGGAGCACAAACGAGGGCACGTGGACCCGGGTTCGAATTACAAGCTGTGTCCGGATTGCGGGGAAATCGTGCTGAGGACGAATTACACGAATCACATGTCCAAGCATAACAAGGAGAAGGGCGAAGTCAGGTGCGTTTTTACGATGTGACAAAACTGTATAAAAGCGGTCCTCAAATAACGAAACGAATCTGTTTTGTGGGTATGTTTTCGTTATGCGGAATTTTTGTACAGCGAAACGCGATTTTTTCCTTGAGATTGAATTGTAATACATTCTGTTTGTTCCAGACGCTCGCCAAAAAAATTTTGGAACGGTTCGCTTTCTCATTTTTTTTTTCTTTACACACAATTTTAACCTTGAAATTTTAAGTATGAAATTCGAGTATCTTGATAAACTTTTACTCTACCCCTTTTTAATTTTACCAATTTTTGATGAAAATTACGTAGCGAAATTTTAGAATACGAAAAGATGCAAAAGTACACTCCTCTTTTTTTATTTCCCTCAATTTTCGAAAAATTGAAAAAAATTTTCGAAATTGGATCATTTTTGGGACGAAAAATTTCGTTTTGGGAGGTAACTTTTCCCTATTGAAGAAATTTTTTGCAACTTTTTCGTTATGCGGGGAAACGCTGTATTCTAGGTTTTTGGATGTCTTCGCGATTCACAATCAAACTTTCCTGATAATTATTTTTGTTGCTCAATTTTAATTATCCTTCGTCTTGAAAATAATCTCAGCGATGGGTCGATAACGAAAGGTTTTCACTGCGAACCTATTCCCACTGTCTAATTTGAAAATATGTATTCCCCTCTTTATTCGAAAATCAACTAAATCGAACTTCATTTTGCTCGGATTCCGTTTATGAGGAAAATCATTATTGCAAGCGAAAATATTTGAGAGCAACAGTAACAAGATGTCCTGCTTATTTTCTTGCGAAATTTTCGCGATTTCATGAGTGATGGAGAAATATATTCGGATTTATGAGCGGGATTTCGTTCCGGATGAGGTGATCGTACCTTATTTGAAGGTCTCTGGACAGTTTGAAACAACAAAAAAATATATATTTATGCATCGAAGGGAGAAGAAATAATCATTTTAAAATTCTAGAGTAAAAAAAACGGTTTTATTGGGGTTTTTATCTGAAGCGGGAATGTATTGGTTTTTTTCCTTCCTCTCAGACATATCTTGTTTGTTTTTTTAAAAAGTGGGATACCACTGGTGATGTGTGGAACCTTCTATTGAAAGATGGGACTTTTTTTGTTTTTGTTACCAGGCTGTTCACCTGCGAGTTGTGTGGGAACCAGTACACGAGCAAACGAAGCATGCAGGACCACATGGCCCGCAAGCACGACATCGGCGAAGTGTGCCACGTGAAGAGCACGGTGGCCTGCGAGCGATGCGGACGAGTCTTCAACTACCGGTCCGCCTACATTGGCCACATGTTCATTGACCACGGGGAAGAACTGCCGGGGCTCAAGAAGTACATTTGCGAGCATTGCGGGAAGGTGTTTTACGTGCGGAAGCATTACACGAACCACACGCGGAAAGTGCACGGACGGCTGATTGGGAAAGAGCTCATGTGCTCGTTGTGCTACTCTGTGGAGCCCGAGAAGAGGGCGTTTATTGCGCACTTGAAGTCGGTGCATGACGTTCGTGCGACGACGGAGACTGTGACCAACTACATTTTGAACCAGGATCTGAACCCTGCGAATGCTGAGGAAGTTGTCTGAGTGTTTTTGTTTTGTTTCTCTCTACAATTGCTTTCCTACGAAAATTGTTCATGACTCGTGGAATGTTTTATGGTTCGTGATTGAGCAGCATGTGAAGATTGTTGAAGAATAGCGTGAATTTCAGGCTCTAGATTTCTGTCCATCCTGAAATATCACACATTTACAGTGAGACCCCGAGATGCGGACGTAATTTGTGCATCAAGAGTGTCCCTAAGTTGAAATGTCCTCAAGTCAAGTCTCATTTTCCCTTAGGCTTACATTATTAAATTTTTTAATTGGTGTTTCATGGACAAAACACTCACCATAATTCCATGAAAATAAAAATTGTCTCCCAATTGAAACTGATACAATCAATATATTTCCACACAATATGAACATTTGGGGAATTGAATACTGATACCTCTGAACAGTATATAGAAATGTTGGCATTCTCTGTAAAAATAACATTCAAGTGAAACAGAGAGAAGCTAATTTTAAAATTAGCTAAATAGATGGTACATTTGTGAGAGAAATGCCCAAGAACTTTTCTTGCATCAATTTTAGGGTTGGAAACATCTGTTTCCTGTAATTTGGTCTGAAACTTATTTGTAATTTCATCACAAAATGTCCCTATTTTGAGTCAGTATCCTCGTGTTGGGCCTTTTTTATTAATTTATTTTGGGAAAATAAGTGTCCCTATGTTGAATTGTCTGCATGTAGAGGTGTCCACATGTGGGGGTTTCACTGTATTTCCCTGTCATTCTTCATATTTATCTCCAACAGAAAACAGCCATTTCCCCCAAGTCAATTTTTTTCTGTTTTCTTAAAATGTGACTTGAAGAGGTTCAACTTTACTTCGTAATTGAGAAGAGAGATCAGTGTAGAATCAAACCATTTTTATTTTTCAATTTATCTTTAAGTACTTTGTTGTTTACATGAATTTATTTTCATTATAATGTAAAGCTGCATTTTCTGGTTTTGAATTGTTAGCCGTGAAAAAGAGAAATGTATGTCCTGACATGGTTACACCAAAGAAAATGATTGGCCATAAACTCTTTTTTTGCCAATGTGTAAATTTTTTAATTCATATGCTGGCATTGTGAAACATGGGATTCATTGAAAGTTATTGTCAAGTGATGACTAAGTTTTTTTGTTGTTTTTTTCTTTTTTTAGATGTTTTGAGTACAACGATTTTTTCAATCAAAAAAATATGAGTTTTCTCTATTTGCTTTCATTGTAAGTTTGATGGCTGTTTTATCATTGACGGAAAAGGTGAATTCCTGTTTTCTTTTTTCAAGATTCTGAAAGAAATGGCGCCTGTCGGGATTGAGAAGCTGTTCGCTGCGATTTGTGAACGTTTGGTGAGATCTAATGTGACGGAGTCTGAAGTGAATTCGTTGCGAGAGTCACTCATGCCTGACGTGGATGTTGATGTCTTCAAATTGCTCTACAAACGTTTCACTTTGCTGTTGAAGGTGAATTTTTAAACTGAAACGTGTTTTTTGTTGTTGGTTGCCATGAGAAAATTTCGCGGGGAATAAAATGCCGCAGTAGCCGACTGGAATAAGGAAATGACGATGAGATAAATGATCGCATACGCCTTTTGTTCGTGAAGGCTTCAGAAATCAATTCTAAGGCCAATTTAAATTAACCTGCTAAGAATTGTGGAATTAGCTCATTCCTTCTTGAGCTATTCTCGAAAATTTAATTTTAAAAATCGTAAGACCTCGATATTCCACATTTTTGACTACGAATTTTTAAATTACATTAATAAAATAGTATTTGGGTTGGGTGGGAAGGGGGTTTGGTTGTGGAAATCTTGAAGAATTCCGGTGCGAAAAATTTCTCTTAGCATTCTGATGAGCAAACGGAGCTCAGGTTCCCATTGGTTACTACTGATCTCGCCCATGGTTTTTTGCTGCGAGTTCATCTAATCTCGTCCCTTCTGCCAATGGAAGGGGACTTGAGGCAAATAAAGTGTTATATTCATTCATTCATAGAACAGTACAGAAGTTGAATAATGACGAAAATTGAATTACGCCAACCAAAGATTTCTATGAGCCAAATTTCCAACTTTCAATCATGTCAAAGTTTTTGGAGATCAATGAAATATTCTTCTTACTGCGTTGTAATTTTTTTAGGTTACATAGTAGCTCTTTTTCAAATAGCAACAGGAAGCATGATATGGAAAATTTACTAAAAATGGTTTCAAAGCAATGGAAGGGGACTTTCGTATCAGCTTTTCAATTATTGTTGCTTGAAAATCGTTCCTGAAACTTTTAATCGTTGGAGTGGAAGTGAACAAGTTATTTATTTTTTTTGTTTCAGCATTTTGTTTTGGCTGCATTTTGTTGAGAACTAAGGATATTTTTATTGTGATGCGTTTGTTTTGATCTTTGTGTGAGATTTTCAAATGATTTGTGTTACAGAACATATCTTCGTCTGACATGGGCGACCAGCAGTTGGATGCGTATTTGACCTCGATGGTGAAGAAAAAAGACAGTGGATTGACTTTCGATGATGCCTGGGTGCGTTGCGAATGTTTTATTTTAATTTTTGTAGGAAATTGAGGCAGGATTTTGTACATACTGTTTTCTTGTGCTTTGTAAGGTTTTACTGTAATTTTCTCTAAAATTAAAAGTGTGCCGTCGGTTTTTCCGGAATTTTCAGCAAGGACAAGAACTTTCAATTCCGAATGCCTCATTTTGTTTTTTAGTTCTTGACGCAGTCGTTCGTTCGTTCAGTATTATTATTTTTTTAATTTCTAAAAACGGATGCAAAGGAAATTGAATCAGAAGAACCCAGGCCTGTTTTTCTTCCGATTGCTGTTTGACACGTGGAATTGGGTCCGAGACTTCTTCCTCTAAAAACCGAATAACGTCATTCGAGGGCATTTGCGATAGAAAACTTCTTTATGAGGGATCTATCAAATGTTTTCGGAATAGAAATTTTGAACTGCTTACGATTGGGTTGAAAAACAACTATTTATCGGAAAAAATAACTTTTTTGTGTCAAGAAACAACTTGTTTGACAATTTTCTTTTTTTCGGAAAATTTCCGCAAAAGTCGCCCGTGGCAGCTTTCTGCTCTTCACTCGAAAAATGAGGCGCTGATCTTGCAGATTTTTCATGTGCAGTCCAGATTTCCCATCACAATTTTTAAAATTTTAGATTGATGCCTTCAGGTCTTCCAAGGCAATTCCGCCATTTTTATAGACATCCGCCAAATTTGCTTCCCAAATGGCGGCTGTTGACGAAGATGGCGGAATTAATGATTGATCAATATCTGCAACTCTTGGAATTAATGCTGTGTCAATTTTAAACACAAGTGACTCAGTTCTTTCCAGTAACTGACTAAATATATTTCTTGTAAATATAACTGTAACCGGAGAAGGACAACAACTGAAAAGGAACAACCTACAATATTGAAGACAAAGTTTGGCTAAAACAACATCCACTTTCTTTTGTTGGAAAGAAATGGAGTGCCAAATACAAGGGTCATTATACAGTATTGGAGGTTGTTATAATGGTGGGGGAGAATCTTGTCTATGCCAAAAAATCTGAGCAAGAAGAGTGAAGTTTCCAATTTGGCATTTACAAAAAAAAAATGTGTCAACAGGGTGGATTTATTTTTTCTTGTGTCAAAGAATTTTTTTTTTCAGAACAAAAATTGTTTTTCAGCTCAATCATAAGAATGGAAAGTGTGGAAGGTGTTTTGCTTCTGAAGTACAACCTCAAGCTTCATTTCCCGATGCTTTTTTTTTACATGTACTGTTGACACACTTGTTCTCTCGAGTCCACTAAACAACAGGAAATTGTAATTTTTCGAATTTTTTGTCGTTTATGCCTATTTTTCAGGCTTTGGGCGAGTGGTGGAAGAAGAACCGGTCATCAGTGTCATCCAGCCTCGCGAAACAGACCCTCTGGGACCCGCAGTTGTCGAGTGTGTCCGCCAGGGTCACTGCTTCCGTGCCCGTGGACCCGGAATCGAAAGGACCCAGCGAAAAACACGCCATTTTCCAACTGGAAACCGAGAATCCCGAAAAGAAGATAGTTTTCCGAGCCTCTGCCGCAGCCGTGGAGGCTCTTTTGATGGAGCTTCGCGCTGTCGATCGAGAGATACGACGCTGTTGCGGGCAGAGGGACGAGTGATGATTCTTCATCTTCTTCTTTTTTCTGTGTGTTATTTTTGCTTGCTGGAAGGGCTGTGAAAAAATCTTGACCCTCCTCTTCTTGGTGGGGGGTGCCTTTTTGGTGCTTTTGTTTATGCGATGTGCATGCTTGATCGTTTTTCCTGATTAAAAGCGGAATGGGAAACTGGGGGACGAAATACGTGAGATGCCTTCTTTCGTGGAACCTGAGGGGTCATTCTTTTTATGCAGAAAATCTTGTTACAGCAAAGCCCTTCGGACCTGGAAATATTTTTTTAATATGCATTGAAATCTTGTTGCCCTCAAGAAATCTATTTTATAAAAAAAATTGATGAATCTAATGAAACTTCTGTTGCACTGAAGAAACTTGAAAAATAAGTTTGTGAATAATTTGTTGCAGCAAGATATCTTGTAAAGAAATGTTATTCTAAGAAATATCGTTTTGATGAGCATCCAATAGCATCGTGTCTGTACTGGAGGCATCTCATAGATTTATTTGTTGAAACAAAGTTTGTTGTAACATGATTTTTTTTTAACCAGCAGGCGGCACACTGTTTCAAATTGCCTCAAGTCCCATTCCACAGCTTCCTGTGGGTTCTGCAATGATTAAACATGATTTGGAAGCAATGAGAAAAGATTTTGTATTTTTAAAGAGCAAAAGGTTCTTTCCTATTCTTGTGGCCATTTTCTTCTCATTAAAAATGCCTTGTACGAAAACTGTTTCGCGCACGAAGCGTAATGCGAAAAATTTCCTTCATTATTTTCAATTTTTGAAGATTACTTCGAAATTTTCACGAAAGCCTGAGGAATTCCTTCCTCTTTAGTCGTGGGATAGAACGAGAATAACTCGCCCAGACGCATTTGACTGACAACTAAACCTGTTTAATGTCGGGATTCTTTTAAAAAATGATACGAGTGAAATTAATATTGAAGAATATTTTCTTTAGTATTTGATTTCTATTGTGGAA
>CAJPEX010005089.1:7524-18020 GCA_905338405.1 Notodromas monacha | reverse complement strand
GCTGAGGCATTCTTTTCTCCGTAATTTCTCCTTATATAAACTGGGGCTTGTGTTTATTTCAGACGTAGATTGGTGCGTCTCAAGCATGTTTTCTTCGTTATATATTTATGTATTCTACGTCGAATACACAGCCGTAGCCCAATATCTCAATCTGATCGGACGACTTGCGAGGAGACCGGTATTGTTATTTGATGAGAATTTATCAAGTATCCAAGACGCCTTGGCGTGTTGAATACGCTTCATATTCTCGCCTTGCGTCTCGGAAGTCTGAGTTTTTCCAATCGTATGCTTAAATGTCTTTTTTTTTTCGGTAAAATGCAGATTTCTAACGTGAGTTTGAGTGAATCTCAGATGAATTGGGCATGAAGATTTCCTGCCGTCGGACCGCGAAGGTCTTGACTTCCTCCCATTATCGAGGGATTTTGCGAGGCGGAAACTAGGAAGTGACGCTTTGAAATATTTATTATATTCTTTGCACTTCACTCATATTTGATCGAAACCTGGTTATCTCTTGGCACGAAAGCAGAACTATGAAAATCTAGATCAGTCTTTCAGATTTATTCCTGGTGTATGTACGGAGGGGTGGTTGAAACGTTGTTTTGTTACTGTATTTGTACTTGGAATGAAAGTTTATCGGGATCCCAAAAGAATAATCCTTGAAACTACTGCGGAATTTATAATTATAGGCTTGAAGCAATAAGCTCCTGATAATGCTTTAAGGATTTATTTGCATTGTTGTCCTGATTTTGGCGACATTTTTCCATCCAGTGACATTTCAAGACCATCTCCATCTTCAGCATAACCAACACCAAAATTACCAACACAGAAGTATTTTTCTCATTGGAAAGTGGTTTTTTGATATTTTCATCGAATAGATCTTACCATCATTTAATCTGTCCAGTACTTGCAATTTTCTTTGAATTCTTAACAGTTGCTAGTTTGGCATTGCGTGGTTTCTGCCCAGTTGTATTAGGGGATAAAGTGCACTTACAGAATTTCTTCTCTTTTCTTCATTTCGAAGTTTAAAAAACATTGAAAAATGTCCTGGATACTTATCAAAATTTATCAGAAAAAAATTACGTTACTCTCTGAGGGTGCAGGAAAGAAACCTGACTTATGAACCAACCCTGTAACTTCCGCGTATAATTTTGTTTTCCTTTTTCATCGTTCGCATGTCACAGTGTCATTAACCCTTTCCATTGTCCCTAAATTGGCCTTCCTTTTTTTAAAGATGTCTCTTGGATGTAAAACGTTGCTCTCGGATCAGTTGTGGCATAACTTTTGAACCATCACTCCTATATACTGTATATTGGTGTGTCGATGCATTCGTTGGTGACAACCTCGACCTTGATGCTGCTGGATCCTGGTTGTATTTTTTTTGTTTCCTTTCTTCCCTGTGAACGCGATGAAGGACTCCCATCATGCGACGCGTTGAGATTTTTCACGTTTCCTCGTCCAACCTAAGCGTCGACAAGTGGGTGATGAACGTGGGTTGCTGACGGCGCTGTTCTTCGTCCCGTCGGCGTCGTGCACTTTATTTAAAACTCTGTGACACAAACGCAGCTCAACTCAAATATGTTCAATTTTGTTCGAGAAAAAATACGCCCACGCTTCCGTGTAGCTTGCTATAAAAAAAACGGGGGCGTTTCATTTCCGGGATTTTACGTTCGAACTGTAGAAAAACTCGACTGAAGGACATTGGAATCAAAAACCCAATCGGGAAAATTGCTTTGAATAATTCGCTAATTTTTAACTTATATTGTAATTTAATCCAAGTTCTGAATTTTGAGATCAAGACTGGAATAATGACTGCACTCAAAAGAATCCAAAATTGTGTAGTATTTTATCGAGATAAGACGCATTTCTCTTTTCTGTTGTTGACAGAAAATCGTGTTTGAAATTTTCCCTTCGATCCTATTTTATTCACCTGAAACTTGCGAAAATTCGGAGGCCATCATGAAGTATAGAATCCCTCGAGTAAACTTAGCTGAAATTATTTGTCATTTCAAAAGCATCCGACGTATAATTCGCCGATTTTCAGAACATGCAAATTTCAATAACTCGAATATTCGAAGACAGCACTTGAAAAGCGTAATTCTTTTCGAGGTCAGAGAAGGAAAATTGCGTCAGTATTCTGATCTCAGAATACTGACGCTGAAATAACCCCTGCCGAAACACATCAAGTTAATTTTCAAGAATAATTTCTGTCAGAATAATTTAGCAGCAAGTCGCGACTCGCGAAGTTGCGTCATAATTTTTACGGCATGCAAAAAATGGGAACCCATTATGAGCAGCCAAAATTTTTCCCCGGCGTATTGCCAAAACAGGTCAGCATTCAATTCCGCGAATAGGTTCCTTGATATTGTTTTTTTTTTACCAGTATACTGTATAATTGTATATTACGCAGATTTTGTTCTTGACTATGAACAATACAAGTTTGTATACAATGAAATGGTAAACTTGGCGGAGCACTAAGAAATACAAGGCATGTCACCTTTTCTTCCGGCACGAACTGTTCCGTGATTGACAGAGTTTTACTTCTTCAAATAAAATGTTCAGCTAGCTCCAGATTTAATTTTATTTCTGTAAATCGGCCCATTATCTAACTCATTCAGTACGTACTTACTGGTTATTTTCGTCAGTCCCCCCACTGAGTTTTAATACAAGTTCCATTCTCAGGTGTGCACTACCCGTGGCGTTTACGATATGATGAAAATTCATATTTCGTCTTCCGGGTTGGCGGAAAGGAAAACGAAAATCAAATTGATCGAAAGCAGGAACTACAGTACAGTTAATTTTAATCGGCTTTGCACATGGTTCCGCGTTATTGGGCTTGTGCATTTCAGCTTATCAACGGGATTTATATAATGAAATGACATAAGTCTATCTGTTTATTTTTTTCTTTGTTTCTTCTGTGAGGAAAATGTGTCGTTGCGTTCCGCAGAAGGAAGTTCGCGACGTTAACAAAGGGCCATCGGTTGTGTGTCCGGGATTGCGGCCAAAACATGAGACGTCGACTATATAACCGTGGTCGTGCCTTTTATCGCTTCGATCCGCGACAACGTCGAACTCGACCACACGGCCGCCCTCATTTCCGTCGACCTTTTCTTTTTTCAACTAGGGGGAAAAAAACGTGACCTCTATAAAAAATGAGGAACACTTCCGATACACTCACATTCTCGACCCTCGACTTCAAGGATAATGCGGGCTAAAAGGGCTTCGGAAGAATCCCGAACAACAGGTTGGACGAGAACATTCGCTTTCTTTGACGCATGTGTGTATACGATATGGAGTCCCCTTCGTCATGGAAAAAACTGACGGCATCAAGCGGAGAAGGCGACAGGAGTTTTTCCTTTGTGATAAACTCGACTTGGCACTTTTGGTGCGCTGAGTACTTGCCCGTTTTTCTTATTCTTCTTCTTCTTCTTACGTGGAGCAGAGAAGAAAAGAGCTTTTCCTTTGTGTCTCGTTTATGTAAACTAGGAAAAAAGCATTGTTGAAGGAAAAAAGCTGATGGAAAAGTCCCGTCCGCTAATGAAGTCCCCTCCAGCCCCTTATTTTGTGCAGGGTGGAAAATTTTACTTGGCTGCGCTTTTAAGACGCATTGCATTTTTATACGTTCTTACTCTCGTGTTCGTCATCGTCTCATGGTCGCAACTATGATATTCGATATTTTTCTGGAAATTTCCTTGCGAACGATCATTTTTTCCCCGGAGGAAAATTTGTATGACGTCTTGATAACTCTCATTAAGATGTAACGTATCGAGTAAATATTCCCTTGCGAAGAATTTAAGGCGTAACGCGTTCATTTCGCTCTGGATTTTTAAAATTTTATTTGAACCAAATGTAATCAGTCGAGAAGAAGATACGGGGGAAAGTTTTTCGAAAGACAGTCGAAGATGGCTTCAGGCGCTTCGCGAAATAATTTTGTTTAATTTGGCGAAGAAAATCAAGCTAATCGATGCTCTTGATAATTCACTTGAATGCAGTGAGCTGATCCAGCAAATATTGCGATATTTCTTGACTCCCCTTATCTTTTTTCGGTAACTGGATTATAAAAAAACTTTGAAATCTCTACTTCATAATGCTGTATATAATTTTTAAAATCATGCGAACAACGTGCCTAAGTCTAAATACAAATCGTAATCCGTTTGTTTATTGGCTCATATTTTTCCAGTCTTCTGCTCAACTTTTAATTGCATCTGATCGATTGCTGAAATATTTTCAAACGTTTCCTTCGACTTTAGAATAAATAGAAAACGGAGAGAGTAATTTGTGTGAAAAAAAATACTGTGTAACTGCGACATCTGCATTTTTATGAATTTCGAGGCAATCGAATGTACAGTACAGTAATATAAAATACTGTACTGTATTTACAATTTCATACTAGAAGCATCTTCTTCGTGAAATCTTCAGATTTGTTCCACTTTTTTGTTCCGATGAAGGAGATTTTTATCTGTGACATTTTTTCTCTTGGCGATGCACTGCTCATGAATTCAAGGCTGCAGTTGATTAAAATCCAGAAAAAAATGAACGAATTCATCTCTTAAAGCATCTTTTTATCGCCTGAAGAATAAATTATTGGTAAACTAAAAGCGTTTATATACTGACAATTATTTCCGACCATCCCTCTTATATTTTGAGGTGCACTACTGTATATGAATGAACACGTGCGTTGCAGATAAATGTGGAATGATCAGCATTTCATTATTGAGGAGAAAATAACTGCTTACAAAACAGTCCTGGGAAAGCACTATTGGTGGACTCTCCTTAAAACGAAATTGAAGGAACTAGAAAAAATGCGTTGCAGAGGCGGGAATTCGGTTGTAGAGAACTTTATATAACTTGGGGAGAGAAGCCCATGTCTAAAAATTCGTTGAACAGAGAACATTGTGTTTTCAAGATCTTTGCATATTGAGTCCACCTGTCCCTAATTTCTTGATGTAAATATGATCGTCAAGCAATGTACAGAAAACCCCAGTCCATTTTAGGGGCTGGCCTACTGTACTGATGGAAACACATGAAACTTGTAGAAGCGCCTTCCTCGAGACAAAGGAAAGCGCGATATCCGTACCACACGGGTGTTCGGAACAAAAAGAAAAACCTTCCGAGACACATTTAATTGTGACCAAGTTTAGACCACGGGGATTTTTCCCCCTCCTTTCTTTCACCTCTCGAGTTCATTGCTCCCATCCTCTTTATTTCCCCACCAGCAGCTGGTTCAAAGGTTTTGCGCCAAAGGGAATAAGGTGTATTTGTAGTTGGGAGATGTAGTTGAGGATGTCGTGTTCCATCATCGTTGTCGCCCAAGTCATCCGCCATCTGCGGACAGCGTATTGGCCCCGCGGGTCGCGACCATCTGCTTGCTTCCTATATATACGGTTCCGGTGAGCATTTCCGCTCCACTTTTTTTGTTTTGTTTTCCTTTGCCCATACAGTATATGCTGTGAAGTCCGCAGGCGCGATGATATAAGTCTTGGGGCGGCTGTGAGAACCGGGCGAGTCGCTGAGTTGCGCGCGGTTGTGCGAGTCGTGTGGCTGCTTGCTGCGTCAAGTGTCGTGTTGTCTGTGTTTTGGAGAAAAGCACTCACGAGATGGGAAAGCTGTTGCTGCGAGGATCGCGAAAATCTTTCTTGACGAAAATGTCTAAGTGAATATTTGGTGTTGCTTGATTTTTGAAGTACGGCACTGTACAGTACTGCAGATTTTGACAAAAGTTTTATATTATACTGTACAGTATAAAGAAGGAACGCTGACTGTGTACGTTGTGGCTGTGCGATTTTAGTAATTTTTTTTTTTACTCGTGGAGTTGTGACAGGCAGACTAGCGAATTCGATGTGTTGAATGTCATCATTCCTGCTGGATGAATTTTTTGTTATCTTTTGAAACTTCATGCGTTACGAATCATGCATAGAATAATTTTTAAAATTATAAGTACTGTACGGTAAATTATTTTACACTGTTATAAAAGTCATTTTTTCAGCATTAAGAAGTAGTCTTCAATTCATAGAGAGAGCGTGAGGAATGCGCTTAGATTTCAAAAATTGTGATCAATTGACTATTGAATGTAATTTTCAAGGTGTCGTTGCCCTTGCTTGAAATCCAATCTTGCTCGATCAAACGTTGGCCAGTCTTAAAATCCCTATTTTTCCCCCAAGTAATGCAAATTTATTTTTATTTTTTACAGTTATTAGATGCTTGTTTTTACAGAAAACAATACAGGAAATACATTTTAGCAAACGTTTTTCACATCGGGAATGCGGTATGCGTGCAGGAATACGCTTTTGTCTGAATTTTACGCATGTTTTACACTTCGTGTACATTGTGAATGGATGAGCAACTCATTTGGTACACATAATTTTTTATTTATTTGATAAGAATTTGTTTTAAATCTATTTCGAATACCACCCAGTGCCTGAGAACTAAAAGAAAAATAAAGAAAGAGTGTGTGAAAGAACTAAAGTTGATCCAGGTGAACCGATTGGTCGGGGATGCTTTCTTCCTCTTTTCTTTTCTTCTCGCTGCTTTTAGTGTGACGATGGTAGATTTTCTTCAATTACCGTTGCGCTCTGTGCCAACATCTTGCCGAGTGCTTTTCTCTTGAATTCGTGCGAATCGAAATGGATTTAAAGGTTGAGTTTGTGGAGTGTCATTCGGGTTTGTTTCGAAATTCTGCAGGGTTTTGTGCCCATTGTGAACAATGGAAGGGGATTGATTTGATACGCGTTTGCAGCAGGCGCGGTTGCTTTTCCGAGTTTCTCATTCGAATCGTGATTTTCTGTGCATAAAAGGAGAATGAGATTGCCATGGACGCGGTGAGTTTCATCAGTGCGAATTATTTTGCAGGTACAGTATCAGTTTGTAAAAAAAAAAAAGCCCTGTATACAGCACGGGGTTTTTTAATGGATGATTTCCCTCATAACTGTTCCAACGGATGGTTAAAACATCTCCGGGGTACACTGTACTAAATCACTGGCTGCTTTCACTCGAACGTTTTTCATTCTTTTTTCGAAATTTTAAGAAGAAACCATAATTCTCATAAACATTCAACTAGCAAGTGGGGAAGTTACAGGGGTTTCTGTTCACTCAATGCATGTAGAAGTAGAATTCATTTGAAGCTTCAATTTTTCCTTCAACTTGCAATGCTAACGAAAGACCATCTCTAATCTGGACAAGTCTTGTGCACCAACTATTATACGACGAACACCATTTGAAAAAAGAGGAGTTTCAAGTTGTACGATAAATTGTTGAAGCACTCGCTTCGCTTATTTCTGTTGAGCTGCGCTTTATCGGATGTACCATTGATTATGGCTTCTAAAAAATGTCTGAAATTTGATGTACGGTTCAATTAATCTAAAAAATTTACCGTCGGTACTGTCAAAATAAGTAGTCGGGCATGCGCTAGATTCTGTACCTTAGAAGCTCTAAAGTCAAGACCAGAAAACGTTTGAAGTTGAGCTATAATTTTATTCGGAAATGAGAACCACATACAATTTTCCCACCAAAAACCCGAAGAAATTCTAGGATCTTTAAACCATGAATAGTTGTGATTCGTGTTTTTCTTCCGCTTCGGAAATCAAGTTAAAAATCTCAAATTGCAGTATTCGCTGAGGGTCGAAGGATATGATATTTTTGAAATACTTGAACAGTACAATTCAGCAATTAATATAAATTACAAAGAATTTATTGGATGCTAATGAACTGTATTACTATGTATAGAGTGGGAGCTTTTCACGGCTTCCGTTCCTATCAAAGTTGAAAGGTTTCGGAAGCACATGCTGAGTTCTGGTCATGATTATTGCTGAAGCACTCAATTATGTAAACCTTTCATATTAAAAATATCTTCGAAATATCAATTCGAGTGATTCATCCGCGTGGATTCATCTTCCCGAGTGCATGGCGTGTAGCGATGCTCGGTACAAATGTTTTTTGTTGTTGTTGCCGTGAAAATCATAATTAAAATGAAGTCGTACCCTTCAACTCGAGTACTGTACTCTTGAATCCGTTCCGCGACGCTAATTTTAGCTCGTACACGTTGAACCACGAAATTGGATTACGCAGCGAAACAACCGAAAAAGAAAACGGATGAAATGATGTTGCTCTTGAGACACAGTACCGATATAATCACGAATATTCGTGGAATGCACAAAGCCGCAAAAAGACGGAATAAAGAAGCGAATCGAATTCCCGACGGGGCTTTTTAATTACGGATTCTTTGTCTTGCCCTTGCGGCTTTTATGATAACGGCGGTACGAAGTTTTGATGCACAAGTTTTCCAAGGCGAGTCTGCATGACTTCAAGTCACGTTTTTGTTGTTGTTGTACGAGCTACAGTACTGTGCCATTGCATTTTTTTCAACACCCAATAAGAGAATTGCCAGTGCATTTCTAATCATCTCAGGTCAAAAATCAGGAAGGAATAGTGATCTGTTCAGGGACTTGAGTCCGTTATCACCGCTAGAAAGGTAGATAAAGGGCTGTGGTTCAGAAACAACACTCTAGACCATTTTATTTTATTTTTTTGTTGTTGGAACCTCGATGGAAAACCTGGGATCACCAAGCATGTTTCGTTGCCCTCAATAATGCTTCAAACGCGGTCTTTCCTCTTTCACCTTGGAACCAGTTCCTCTGTAATGCGCAACAAACCTCAACACGATTATCCTTCCATAATTTTTTTTTTATTTGGAGGAAAGCGTTTTTACGTAAATTCGTTTCAGTCATCAAATATTAAAAGAAAAATACATTTATTACGATTTGGAAAACCTCGACAAAACGTACGCTACCTGCTCGATTTATGCTGTTTATTAGCAGAACTGTCTCATGAAGTTTGAAAAGACCTGGCAATTTATTCGATCGCTGTGGTCTTTGTTTTATTGACGTCTTTGTTCTCGTTATGATCCTCAGCCAACAAAGCAAATAGTGACAAAGAGAACCTATTTTAGTGGCAATGAATGTTGGGAGCCAAAGGGTATCCTTGAATTGGGTTTAAGATCAAATTATACTGTACTGCAGCCAACCTTCATCGTGGTGCCACCATTTACCCTGGCACCTGTGGCAGCGCTTAATGAGAATGGCAGCATCTGGGTTATACAGTATATAGTGCCTCTTTATGGTACCACCATGTTTTATGGGTTTATCAAATGAAAATTGGTACAGTATTAAGTGATGTGGGTGGGTATTTGGGAATATTCTAGAGATGACTTGACGTAGATGTGCATGACATTGCTGATTCTTGCGTTGACACAAAAAGACGGCTATGGACAGAAAATGATGCTTGGCCTTGTCGTTGTTGCGAAAAGAATCAGTGTCAAAAAATAATTTAGGGGGACATTGGGAACAATTCAATCAGCCTGGGGGAATGCACTGGAAGCTCTCCCGTGAGAAAGTTCATAAATGAAGTCATTTTAATTCTGTCCCAAGAAACACAAGAATCAACATAACTCAAACAATCTTTCACCGAACAGAACGAAGCAATTTCTTGTGCTTCCAGTAAATTTTATTTTTAGCTCTACCGAACAAATTCGCAGTAGGTGAGTGAGAATGCAAATGCTTCAGTAATTTGTTTGTTTTGGTTTCTGTTGGCTGGTAACATTTATTCGCATATATGGGAACATTTTTGGGGCGAGAATTCTACTTTGAGAAACTCCGCTCTCAAAGTCAAGTTTCTATGCTTTTAGAGAAACGATGGATTTATTGAGATATTTTATTTTCATTCATTTTTTTCTTTGTCTCACCCCGTGAGTCCCCAAGAGTCAATAACTCCGATGAGACTTGTTTCTTGGTCGGGAAATACGGACAACCTTTTAGCCGAATGCATATCAAAAGCAAATGCTGCTTTTCTCATTCACTGTATCCGATGAACCCGTGGATAATTCGATTGCCTCATGGACGCACTAACAGAACATACGACTCGCCACACTTTCATTAGCTGCTTTTTTTTTCCTTCTGTCGAAGATGTGACGCGACTCTCTTTGGATCTGCCCTGGTCGTATTCTTCTCGTCGCTGTATTTATTTGCGGGTAACGGAACCACATGTTGTCATATATACCGCGTGGACCCGAATCCCCTCTCTCCATCAGTCATCATTGCATTGGCTTTGACGATGGTCTTTCCACTGCGCAGAACAAATGCCCCCCAAAAACAAAACAAGTAAAAAATAAATAAAAAAAACTAGCAACGTGTTTCGTGTCTTTCCGTAACGAACCAATCGGGATCCCGCGGAAATCCGTTCCCCGGCGATGCGTTTCCCTCTGATCCGTTATTCGGAATTTCTTCACTTGGTAATGAGTGTGTGTGTGTGTGTGTACGTGTTCAAGATACAGTCGTTATACAGAGGGGAAGGTGAACCGTGCTGAGTGGGCAAGTTATTTTGCGTCGGAAACAGCCCCGCTGTTGACATTTAATTGATCAATGAAGAAAACAAGGAATCGAGTACAATATTTCATTTCGCACCGCGTCGTAAACTGTTGTTTGCTGTACGGAAAAATTCCTGGCCAG
>CAJPEX010005088.1:0-18022 GCA_905338405.1 Notodromas monacha | reverse complement strand
AATCAAAATGCAATGTGTTCAGGCCAGGTATATACAAGAGACTGTGATGACATTTTGGGAAACTAATAAAGGGCAATGCATAAGCACGAGAAAAATGAAGGAAACCCCAGCAGGTGTGTCTCACCTTGCTGGGTGGGTCGATAAATCCACAGACCTGGGAACTAGCAACTAGTCCTAGAAACCAGCTTTGTTTTTGCCACTTTTTCGGAGGCGGAAGTCTGCCCAGGTTTTCATTCACAGGAGCCTTCCAGTCAATAATAAAATCGGTCTTGTTTGCAAGTGTGTCGACATGAACGGGTAACGAGAAAATTCAGAGCCCACAATATGAAAAAAAGAAAGAATACCGGAGTAACACTGTTTCAAGAGTTAAATATAAATAGAAATTAAACGGCGAGTACCTTGGACTTCATGTCCAAGCACAGCAAAAGACAAAAATATGTAAACAGAGAGGTTGAAAAAAAAGAAAATTGCATTCAATTGAAGATATTCAAGAGATATTATTGAAATTAATACTGTATTGTGTTTATATTTATATCCAAAATTAATGCTGCTTCATTTTAAACTGTGAACCCAAACTTAATAACAATTTTTTATGGTCACTTTTGATTGCAACCCTGATAACCTCTGGAAATACATTTACTTGACTTGTTGTCTGGGCGTGGCATGGATTCGTACTGTATAATGCTATTTTTGGAAGTAATATATTAGATTATTTTGGGTTCTTAGCCCTTGCTGGGTGGCAGATTCAGGATATTCTTGAAAAAGTGTGTGCCCATGACCAATGCAACTTGAAATAATTGTTCTTTGTAAGTAAGGCGTAAGATGGGAAAATATCCAATATTTTTCCTAACCCTGTAGAAAATGTTCCTATAAAATAAAAAATAAAATAATCCTCACTGGGTGGCATTTTTCCTGCATTCTTATCCCAGGATTAGCTTTGGAGTTTTTTTTAAACAAGTGGATTCACACTTCCCAAAAAAATGTTTTGATACAGGTGCATTTCAGTGACCTTGGGTCAAACTTGATGCGTCTGTAGGTTGAAAAAATATTGACTGTGGAAAAGAGGCCCTCGCAGTCCAAGGTCAATGAAGGGTTTGACCATATTACAGTGGCCTCCCGCCTAACAGACATCCCGCGTATGGGACTTTTGCCAAACAGACCAGCTCTGCAGGCAGTTTTTCCTCCCAGTACCCAACAGACAAAATTCACCAAACAGACTTCTGTTGGTTTAAAATTAGTGTTGACAATGACAAGTTTTAATTTACAATATCTGTAATTCAATTTGTCTAAAAGACTTTTTGTCTGACAGACTTGTCCAATGCACAAATTGAGTCTGTTAGACTGGGATTGACTGTATACTTTTTTATTGTGGTCAGGGTCTCTGCTAACTTTGCTCTGATTTAACAGCAATTGATATTCAGCAATGAAATTGATCACTGCTGATAATTGAATCAAAGATTCCTATAGCCCTGCAAAAAACCACACAGGCATGCAGAATAAGGAGTATGCTGTCAAAAATATTTCAACAGTAGCATTAAATTTGACATGCTGAAATCAAAGACCACAAATTCTCTGTAAAATCCTCTCTCATTGAATCTTTGTGAGAATCTTGGAAGACCTTGGTTCTCATGTTTCTTTTGGAAGCCTTCAAGGCTGTATTTTATTATCAGAATCCTGTTGCTGTTTTTTGTACTTGGAGGACAGTTTTTCCTGTTTTCCAAAATTTGCAAAAACATTCATTCCAATTTGAGCATTTGTGTGTGTGTTCTTCTGTTGTCAATTCTTGCAAAAATCAAGACCTTTTTGAACTTGTGTGAAAAAACCAAAGTACAACAACTTAAAAATAGGGTGAATCTTCACCCCGGTCGCAGTCCAACCAAATTCCCATTTTTTATTTCAAAAAACCTTGCGTTTCATTATAAGGTTAACCTGCATATTTATTTTTTGAGGAATTATTCCTCACATATGCCTGCCATACATATCTGTATCCCATTGGTCTTGGGGAGGGGGGGGTATGGGTGATCCACCTTGTTTGCCATCTTGCACTAGTATGGTTTATCTGAGAGCATAGGGTTTTTGGTGCACAGTCTTGCCATACCATCCCTATAGTGCTGTCTGCATACCATTCAGTATTCCTAAATTATTATGGAATGAGCAAAACACTAAAAAAATAATAGTGGGTGTATACAGCAAATTCCGAGAGAAATTACTTATTGTTCTGCACCATTTGAAGTTTTTCTTCTTTTGGTATTTATCCTAATTCTACTTTCCTGAATGAGTTGGTTTCATATAATTTGTTGATGCATTAGCTGTTCTTTGTTCATAAACTTTCTTTGTCTTTTGGAATATTCTTGAACACTTAGTTCTGTATAGTTTTCTTCAGGACTGAAGTATGCATGAAAGAAGCATTTTTGTGAGGGAAAACTGTTTCATCTGCACAAAAGGGCAAAAAAGATAAAGTTTGTTTTGAAGATTTTGAAGGAACTTGAATTCTTTTAAAGCCGGAAGGATTTCAAGAAAGAACGCTTGCAATTAGCAAAAATGAAAACACAATTAATCAGCCAGGCTGCAGCCGGGACTTTTGTCCTAGTATAAACTGGTATATTATTGGCACTGAGAAAGCAGGAAGAACCATCAGTCAAAGTACATTTTTGCAAGAAGTTCAACAATTTGTTGCAACCAATTTTGGAATTGGTGATTTTGCACAAGAGTCAATTCTCCAGAGATCTAACTGGGTTTGCAGCAAAATGCAGAGTGACAAACTTGTGATTTCTAGTTAACCACAACAACTTTCTGGAGTAGAAATGAAGGCCAGATTTTGGCCACTTTCGTTCTTCCCTTTTTTAGCAGTGAGGAAATGTCCTTGGGTGAGCCTGGGAACCAAACCTGGGTTCGGTTCTCAGGCTCACAAAAAAAATGCGGTGAGAGATTAACAACTAATTTTGTCTGGTGCCTTAAATCGTTGCAAGAATTACTTGAAGTTTGAATTTTTTCCTGACAACTTCAGCAGTAGGGACATGTGCTTTGTTCCCAAATGTTTTCCCTTTTTTTGGAAAATTTAATTGAATTTGCATCGAATTTACTTTAAAAATTACAAACTCAGTGCAGCACTTACCAGCTTATTTGAATCAGGAAGTAACAACATAGGTATTGAACTGAAATGGGAATATGCAGCTTTACAAGATATATTTGGTTATTTGTCTCTCACAATCTTTGACAAATTTTTGTGCTGAAATCAACTAACTTTCAGTTGTGCTCATCAGCTTTATGAAGGGTAATCAACTATGCTAAATGGTTTCACATTTCCGCATTATTCCCTGGAATCTGAAGAAAGAAACAATTGGGAGGATTAACTGGTTGAACTATGCTTATTTATGTTGTTGCTCAAACTGGTGTAACTTTTTGTGGAACCCATGCTCATCATCACCCCTGCTGTGTTCTCGCCTGACTCTGTTCATGCCCACAGAGCAGATTTCCGCACCACCACAGCAATTAGCCAAGTGCCACACAGCCATAAAAAGGATCATATTCTTCTCTCCCACCCAAACTTTTCCTGTGTCCATGGAATGGATAAAAGTTAATCACAGCAGAACTCATTTCATGGGCCATAAACCCAGAGCAGGGGTGAAAGAGAAATATAGACCCCCAGACTCTCTGAATGGTGCAAGGGACTTTGCCAGCATCAATGTTCTGCCAGGGGAGACACTATGCAGGCGTTTGATGCAGCATGGGTCTGGTTCTGCTTATACTTTGGCTGAATCCACTATATCAACTGTTTACCCTTAAAGCTCAAAAGGTCAGGGGTGTACTGTACTGTGCTGTACTTGCAGCAACAAGATTCCATCTCTTCCTCCACCAGCAGAGGTGCTTTCACCAGAATTATCCTTGAATAATGTCAGGAAAAATTCTTTTCATGGGAAATATCCTGAAAATGTGCATTTTCCAGGCATTTTCTGCATCAGTGATTCAACTTTAGAGACTGCCATTCTCTGGAGATGTCAATTTTTTTGAGAATACAAGAATTTTTTTCATAATGAAACAAATGTAGTCATGGATGAGCTTTGCTTTGATTGATTGATCAGCAAGCTTTGTTTTCAGATTTTCACCATTCACAATTGGTTTAATCAATATGTTCCCAGCACATCCAGACCCCAACCCCTCAACACCCACATTCATCCAAACACTTTCATCACACCAGGATAGAAAAACAGAGAAATAAGTTGAACATGGATATTAAAACAGAAGAAAATACAAGAGAAGACAGAGCTTTGTGATAGGAAAAATATTTGAAGTGTGAGATACAGTACATGATTTCTTCAAGTTAAAAAAAAGTTCAACCTGCACAGAGACACTCACCAAATCACTGTAATAAACCCAACAACTTGTATGTTTTCCATATTATTTACATGAAACTGTAAATTGGAAATTGACTATAGATAACAAACGAAAGTAACACTGACACCTTATTGATGAGCCATGAAATTCTGAAAATTCCCAACTCAAACAAAAAAATTGAAAATTAAAGCATTTTGCTCAAAACGTTCTTATGTGAAATGATTTCAATCCTTATTGCCTTCAAATGAATGAAAAATAGCATTAAATGGTGTTCTGTGAGGCATAGACCCACTTTTAAAAGCAAGTGCATGCCTCACATGTTGGTTAATTTTATAAAAAGCCAAAAATGAGCACACACAAAAATTATTCAAATAGCAGATGAAGTCTCAAATTTTAAACCTTCTTGTAATCCGTATGCAGTTTCTGTGCCATTATAAATGTTCTAAATATATGGGTAAAAATTAAAATCCCACACAACCAATTACAAGCCCTAAAATGTAGCAATTTTCCTTGATCATTTATGTTAAGCAGTTTCTATTGCCCCATTGTCAGGGTTCTTGGATCCCATATTTTTTCTCTATTAACTTAGTCATCTTAGTGCTTAAGTAGGTACTGTATTTTTCTGGTGAAATTAAACTTTCATAGGATTTACAATGGAAAATAATAAACCCCCTCAGCCTTTATTATATATGCAGTACTTTGATTCTCATTTTCACACAAATCTCAAGATTTTGTTGACATATGATTCAGGTAATCAGGAATGAAGTGAAAAAATGCCTCAATTGTATACCAAATTTTCCTGGTCAAATGGCCATTATTGAACTTTGCACAGAATAAATATTTTTTTAGTTTTTTTTTTCAGAAGTATATATCCACTCATATTGTACTATACATGTGGCAAATAACTTCATGTCAATATTGCTAAAAAATCCAAAATATTTTGGCGCATTTGTGAAGAGGGTAAAATAACTGTGATGAAGCTCAAATGGATGAATGGCGTGTCTGTTGCCCAAAGTAGTCCATGACTAATTAATCGCTTTCCACGATATATAGTTATTTTCACCCCTTCCTTCATCCGGAAAAACACGCTGACATTTCCACAGTGTCATTTTATCGCGTGATGATGGCATCAGCAGTTGACTATAATTGATGTCGGCCATTTTTAGTTACTCAGAGACACGCTGTTTTAATTCGGAGAAGCATCCATTTCATCATCCCTATATTCTCTTATTGTAATATACCTAAATGTGATGCGATGATCCTTTTTCTAATTTTTTTCTCTCAAGAGGATCTCCTTGATATGGAGCTGGAATTTCTGGTGGTGATCCTTCAGAGGAATGATGGAGGGGGATCTTTACCCCCAGGGGGGATCCGTGAAGCCGTTTACTTCATAAACTAGTTGCAAAAAAATGTTGGAGGGAGAAAATTTGAGTGCATTTGATATCTTGGTCGAGTTCCACGCACACCTGGGTCTCTGAAAATGTGTTTACCATGAGATGGATGGGTTCCATTGATTGATTGATTGCTCATTTTGAGGTTGTTCTTGTTTTTTTTTTCTTGTTCAGATGCGAGTCTGGTGAATGTGAGCGTGTTGCTGTTGAGTCTGTCGTCACCGGACGAATCCAGTTTGGTGAGTTTACTTTTGTGGGAAATGAACTTGAATGAAGTTTTCATCAGTATTCAAGGAGTGATGCTGTTGGTTATCCATATACAGGGTTTCCACAAAAAAATCTTTGTGTTATTTCTTGGCAATACAGCCTTTTCATTATTTAATGATTTTCATAAATGAAAGCAAAATTTCCATTAATGATTTTGGGAACAAACTTGCTCATTACTATAATTTTAAGGGAAACAATTAGAAAAATAATGTCTTCTTGATAAATGAACCTTCAAAATCTGTTGAATGTTATTCTATGTTGAGATTTGTATCACGATGGGTCTTTTTAGTTTTTGCTGGTATTTTCTATAAGAACTTCATCACGCTGAATATATTGTCATAACGTTGGAAAAGTTAACTTTTTTTCCATTTTTTGAATTTTGCCGGTGTGACCAGCAAAATATTGCAGTTCACTATACTCACAAATGACACCTCAAATTTTCCCCGGAGTTTTTTCGGGACTCGGGAATAAGTTTTCCCTTCAACATGAATGCAACTTTATTCGCAGAATAGAAAATAATTATAGTAGATTAAAAAATTAATCTAAAAAACCACGTTTAAAAAAAAAAAAAAATATTCCGCCAATTCCAGGTCAAAATATTTCCTTTCTCCTACGTCACCCGTCAAATGAACCCAGCAGCTAGAGGGAAAACCCGGCGATGACGTAAACCATTCCAAATAATGTATACCCATAATCTGCACTCATTAATTATTCCTCAAAATGAACCCATATATATACAGCACAACAGCACCCGGAGATTACAGGGACACCCTGACATTTGGGCTATTCGACTTCCAAACACTTTAAACTTTTAAAAATTCGCCCAAACATCTGGACAATGTCTGGAGATACAGAAACTGAGAAATTTTGTGCTGCAGAAGAAAACCACACATTATCTGTCTTTTGCATGGATAGGTACCCATCAGAAAGCAAAGAATTAGGAGCAAAAAGTCTTGCTAAACTTTGATGCATAGATGAAGAAACATTCTCTGCAAAAAAGTATGATACTTTAGCTAGTTTTGCATAATGAAATATAGTGAATTTACAATAATTTTTATCTTTGCAAATATAGAAAGCTGAATTTACTCAAGAATTCCATAACTATGAATGAATGACCCGAACATTTCATTTGCTGCTTTTCAGCATTCACAAGGTTCAATCAAGATTTCCAGCACAACCAAACCCCCTTCCCACCCAACCCAAATCGACTCAATTACATTTAATCACTTCAGAGCAGGAGAGCACAAATTGATTTAAAAAAATAAAAAAATACAATACAACATGAAATACAANGACTCAATTACATTTAATCACTTCAGAGCAGGAGAGCACAAATTGATTTAAAAAAATAAAAAAATACAATACAACATGAAATACAACTGGACATCTGACATGTATGCACACATTCATTCCCTCACATTGGAAACAAAATATTTGTAAAAATAAATTTAAAGCACATACAATAGGTCTTCAGCTTGTTTCTGTATGAGGTTTAGTTGAATGAACAAATGAGAGAGAATCTTTGATGAGAAATCATATGAGGCCAACAGTTTATCTTTTGATCCCCCAAGATTTCAGAAAGGGTCCCTTCATTGGATTCCAATACAGTACTTGTAAATCTTTCTTAAGCTTGTTTCTATCAGTATTAAATGCTGGACATAAGAAAAGAAGGTCTTACCATAACTAAGAAAAAAATCTTTCTCCCATATCTCTACAGTAGAATCTTGTTACAACAAGTCTCATTAAAACAAATAATTGATTATATTAAAAAGTCATTTTTAGGTCCCTTCCCAAAAGCCCAAAATTGTAAATGTGTTCCAGAAAATAGTTAGGCATTGCAAAATGCGCGGCAAATGTGTTTCATACCAAATTTGCCACTCATTTCATGCTGTTTTGCATTATGCCTACACTTGGAACGTTTATTGGTGTGTATCATTCAGGTATTTCAAAATGCCTTCTTGTTATCTGTCTTTTTATTCAGGCATAACTTAAGTTACGCCTGAATAGGATTGATTTTAACCCTTGGCCGGCAAAGCCGGATTATTTTTGCAAAATTTTGTTGCAGCTCAGGGAAAGAAATAAAAAAGGACATCAGGGATTTGAGGACAAAGTTGGAAAAATCCCAATGTCTGTTTTCTTTTTGCAAAGAAAAATTTTGTGGGAAAATGAAAAAAACGCTATGCTATAAGCAATGGGCTTTTCTTGGATTAATCCCAACTTTACCTCAGCCTACCTACTGGAAGGTCTTTTCTGACTTTCAGAAAACTTGAAACACTCCAGTATACAAAAATAATCCAATTTTGGCTGGCAATGAGAAAGAACCCTCCACTGTCCAATGGTTAATTCTGAAAGGCTTTAGTTACGCTTTTTAATAAAAAATTTGTCACGTTCAACATTTGTTGCCATTTTTTATATTGTCACCATGTTTTCAAAGTGTCACTGGGATTTTTTTGCTGTAATTTTTGATATTGTTGCCATGTTTTTTATGTTGGTGCTGTTTTTTTTTAGATTGTCACTGTATTTTTTTTTCAATTGTTGCAGTGCTTCTTTTATATATATTGTTGCCGTAATTTTTTTATATTTTTGCCAGATATCTTTCCTTATGACAAATTTTTTGATGAAAGGAAGCTTCATTTTACTGGTCCCAAGTGCTTCGTTGTAACGAGATTTTAGTATTACTGATTTAAAAAAAAATGTTGCATCTCCAGACATTTTCCCAGATGTCAGGACAGATTTTTTCGAGTTCCAAGTGTCCCCAAGTCAAATCGTCCGCATTTCGACGCGTCCGTAATTCGAGGCTCCACTTTAATCAATCGGGAACAACACAGTTTTAACTTTTTTTTTTAGTAAGAATGAAACCCGGTTTTTTTTTCAGCAGAAGCATTCGGAAATTGTGAAGTATTCTCGTCTGATGCTCCCTCTTTCGTGCTCTGCAGCCATTCCATGTATAAACATACGGAACGCATTTCACTTGCTTCCGCCTTTTCTGTTTGCCCAACGAAAATTGCAATTTCACCACATGTACAATGTCCTGCGTATATGTACACACACACAAGAGGGGGCTGCTTCACTTGTGTTGCCAGAATAACGAATGGCTTTTATGCAACCCGGGCACGAACCAGGGGGTTGTTTGATAGTGAGACTTGAAGCCCAAGTTGGGTGCTGCTGCTGCTGCTGCTGCTGGGGGATGACAAAAATTCATCACTTACCCCTTTTTTTTATTGCTGGAGGCCTCTTGTCTCATCCCTTGTTCAATTCATGAAGAAATAAGGATGATGACGTTGTCTGCTAACTTTGTCTGTGCCTATATATGGTAGGAGAAAGCGAGATATTAAAGCATTCATGGGGTAGTAATCTGGAAATGTTGAGCGGAATTGAGAATATATTATGGCACTTGGGCAATGGCTGGAAAATATAGTGGATATAGGAGGGTTTGAACAAAAGTTATCATTCAAAAACATTTGTCAAACAGGGCTGATATTTTTTTGTGTGCCAAAGAATATGTTTTCCCTAAAGAAAAAAATATTTCCAGCTCAATTGTAGGCCGTTTTCATTGCTACTCCAAGAACTTTTGTTAGAACCCTTGTATGGCCCAGAATATTTTGGACTGAATTTGGAATGACAATATGTATATTTTAAGGAGGAGATGAATGATTCCTCAGCATAAAAATGAAAGGAAAAGGAAAATAAAGTTTATATTTTGGGCAACTGTGCTGTGTTTTGTTCATTTAGGTGAAATTAAATTCAATTTTTAACCCTTTTGCAGCAATGTTTGACATTTTTTGCCAAATTTTGGGTGCACTCATGAACAACAGTCAACCCTTAGATGGCAAAGGGTTCATTTTCATTGCGCAGTGGAGTCAGGATTTTTTTTGTGGGGCATAAATTTCAGTTATTTGGCCCATCTATGGTCACTGAAATCCTCCCAGGTTGAGATGGCCTAAGTTGCAAATAATCCAGGAGGCAAATTTTGTATTGTTTTCAGGAATCTCCCATCCAAATCCTAAGCCAGGAATGCAGGAAAAAATGTCATCCAGTGAGGGATTTTTTAGATTTTTTATTTAAAATGTTCTGCAGGATCACAAAAAATATTGGATTTTTTCCAACTTTATTGGTGGTAGTACAACGGTAGAATTTTTAGAATTGCCAGTGCTCAGTGGCACAACATTTTGCAAAAATATCCCACCTTTGCTGCACAAGGTTTAAAAGAACCATGACAGTGTGCGTAATTGGGCAAAGTTGGGAAAAACCTGGTATTTTTAAAATTTCTTGCAGAAAAATGTACTCAGAAATTAAAAATTACATCTTTAAGGCTTAATTTTTTACCCTGGTCTTGTATTGTTCCCCCATTCAAAGATTAAATTTAAGCTTGAAAGCCATGCTAGAGCCCAGGTTAGAGGTCACTATACAGAAAAAGCCCTACTCAGACTTCTGCAGCATTTCTTTATCCCCAGGTAAAATCTGATTTCATTCTTCCCCACCTGGCAGGGGTTGCATCACCTTGGGTAAAAATGAAATACTGGCCCAACCACAAAGAATTCCAACTTTGCCCTGGGCTGAACAGGAGGCTGCTGCTGTCCAATGGTTAAAACTTAAATTCTGGGAAAACTGGAGGAGCTCATCCTCTCCTCAAAGTTGAACTACCTATCAAATGCATTTATGCATTATAATCAATCCTATCTATAGGCGTAACTTGAGTTATGCCTGGATAAATATCTAGCTGTAACTAGATGGCGTTTCAAAAGGCCTATAAGATATGCATTAAATAAAATCCTGAGTAGGTGTAACATAGAGAGGTACAAAACGCAAGGCATTTTTGGCTAGAAACGCATTTAAAACACGTTTCAAAATGCACAAATTATTTGCTGGGGATAGCTGTGTTTCATTCTTCTTGTTCTTCTTTACTAAAATATTCAGTGTTCTTTCAAATCATATGTTGAGGAGAACTTTTGTCTCCAACATTATAACAGAATCTCCATAATAAACTATTGGATGAAATCAAATCAAATTTTCATTACATCCTACATTAAAGTTTTGGTCAGCAATTTTCTATGAAATTTTCTATGAATGAAAGTATTCTGTGCCTATAATGAATATTTTGTTCAAACAGCACACAAACATATCTCTCTGCTTGGGTTACTTTAAACCACACAAATGGAATTTTAAACGTTCAATTTTGCGTTTTGAAATGTTTGGCAGCAGCTTAAATTACATCAACAGTCATAGAAATTACTGAAGTCAAAGAATTACATCAAAATTGATGAAAATTACATCAAAATTGATGAAAATTACACCAAAATTGATGAAAATTACGTCAAAGCATTACCTTAAAGTTCTTTTGCAAAACTTGCAAAGGCTGAGAATAAATCTTTGAATTCAGACAATCAAAAACAATGTAATGCGCGATTTTGAAAAAAGTGGGTTTACATGAAAGTAGTGTTAGAATCTTAGAAGCGTTTTGTATGTGGAATATTCCAAGTGAGTTACAGAATTTGTACAAAAAGATTTCTAATGTTTACGATTCTTGTGCCAAGTGAAGGTAAATATTTTCAGCATCGCATTTAAAATTGTCAATAATCAAGGTTAATTCTTGCGGCAGTTTTTACACTTCTGGTCTTTCCTAAAGATGTCACTCTCAACTTCAGGGATGGGTCTTGAATAAGTAAAGCAAGGGAATTTAGCAGCAATCAAATGGGCTTTTTCCAGCACTTATTCTTGAAAACCTCTACTTCGGAGGCGCAACTCCCCACTTCACCGAGCTGACTTCTCCTCCACATATTGCTTTCACTATACAGTAATTTCATTTGTCGTAAAAGCAAGGAAGCTTGAAATCACCTTCAAGCTATTATTCTCTACTATATATCGCCACGAGAAGACTTGAGACATGACGATTACTGTAAATGATTATTCTGAGATGACCTGAAGAGAGCTATTAATGAAGAGAGACTTGATGCAGGTGAAATGGACAGTGCTGAGGCTTAAGTAAATAAAGCTTATGGATCATTGTATAAAGCTGATGCAAAAAGTCTCTAATGTTTAGAGTGCACTTACTCTTGATTTGATAGAAATTGACCACGAAAGGTCTATTTTGTACCATATGTTCAAAACATGGAAAAAGGAACGATGGGGTGGAAAGAAACATAAATTTTCAAGAAATAAACAGATTCCCAACATTTTTTTCAATATTTTCCTGAAAAATATCCCATTGGAACATGCAGTAGTCTGCCTTATTCAGGGAAAAAGTTATGGAACATATTTTTTCATCTCCTCTTCCTGGTAAATGAACTCTTCCTATAATACCTGTAAAACATGCTGTTGAAAATTGTGAACCAAATAAAACGTGGTTTCATGTGCTTTCCTGTGTTTTAAATTTCACATTCATTCGGAAATTTAAGCTGTTTAAAGTTGAGATACTTTGCAAGATCAAGAAATTGAGAAATTTTGGTTTGAGACTATATAAGGCAGCTTTCTCAGTTATCAATGTTTTATTTGGCTAATCTTCACCATGGCTCTTTTTTTTTAGCCCATGCTTTGATTCTGATTTTAATACTCTCATTAGCGCAGGAAATTATGTCTTTCAACTGACTTTGGGATTTTAAAATTATCCTGCATTTAAAGTAATTTATTATATGTGGTTTTTGAATCATTTTGTAAATTAGCAAATCAATGGAAATAATTCAATTTACTTTTCAATTAGTGTCAGTCATTATTCATTTAGGACTTTTTATGTGAACTTGCCTGTTTTAATCAGTGAGATTGATGTTTCTTGGAGGGGAAAAATGGGATGGTCTCCTCTCATTTCCTTTATTTTTTTCTTCTTGTCTTATTGATAGAAATATGAGGTGGAGTTCCTACTGCATTTGTTCTGGATGGACACCAGACTGGCCCACAATGAGACCACAGGTCACAAGTACCTGAATGGAATTCACCACCAGCAGCATGTCTGGCTTCCAGACATTTACTTCCTGAAGCATGGCGACTTCAAGCACCCTACAGAACCTGTCCACATTGCTCTAAGGATCTATGGGAATGGCACCATACACTACACTGCCAGGTGTGTGTTCCCTTTCTATAGTGCTCAGCAAGAGGCCTGAAGATAAATTGAAGATGTCATTCATAGCTCCATTAATTGAAAAACTTGCCCTTTTCCAATATTTCCAGGATGAGTTTTGAAACTGAGCATAAGAAAAATACTTCTTCTCACCCCCACCTGTGAGGAAAAATGTGGATCTTTCATGCTTTTTTCATCAAGGTTTTGTCTTGATGCCCAATGGGTAGTTTCTATTATCAATGTTCCAGTGCCTGCATACATTGTTTGCTGGTCTGCAGGAAATGTTTTTCAGCATAATACATTTATCATAAGTAGCCATGAAGTCTGTCATTTCTTTTTGAAATTTCAGAAGGCAATGACATTTGAAATTATGTTATGAAAAAGAAAACTTGGCTTTCCTCCTATAATAAGGCTTCAGAAAAACTGTCCCCTCTGGAAATAAGGTGTGCTGATTTTTTATACATGTTTTCCTCCACCTGTGGCAAACAATGCGCATTTTTTTCTGTCTCAAGGTTCTGCCTTGATGCCCTTTGGGAAGCATGAATGTTTCATTCATTTGGAAAAAGCTACAGGGGGGGGGGGTAAAAGAAGACCTTTTTTTTCTGGAAGCAAATAGCTCTTGTAATAAAAGTCTCATGGTGAATTATACATTTTTCTCAAGCTTTCTCCAGCAACAGGAAGCCTGAAAGAAAGGACTGGGGCTGATTTGCATAATTTATTACATGCTTTGCAAGAAAAAGGGGGTCTTCCAGTATTTTGACTGCTTCCTTTGATTATAAAAATTTAAAATAATCCATTCAGGCTTAAATTTTGAAATAGTGTTCTTCCATTATTGGACCTCATCAAAGTACCTCATGCGCTGTTTTTTTCATCTAAAGCCAGAAGCATTGATCTGTTTTGCTTGAAATGCTTTTCCTTCTGTAGCCAGTAAATATTTTGACGCCTACATAGAAAAAATGTATAACTACTTTACCTATCTGCATTTTTTACATTGTCCTTACAGCTCTGCCAAGAAAAAGGGAAATTTTCAAGGAAGCAGTTGTGATCAAGTATGAAATAACAATCAACAATAATTTCAAGAAACCATGCTGGAAATTGTGAAGTCTCCTCCTAATGCTCTGAAAAGTATTCTTGTATTCTTTGACTGGCATAGAAGCTCCTTGTTGTAAGAACCTTACTCCTTTTAAAGGGGGACTCCTTTAATGTCATGAAACTAAAAGAGACCAGAGAGTTCATGAAGAGACCCGTCAAGTACACAAGTGTTTTATGAACACTTATGAGGTGTTACGTATTCAATAATACATAATGCTTCATTTGAATCAGGGAATTGAGGGACATCCATGCTGTGAAATGGTCTGAGAAAATTAAAACAAAAATGTTGGTGGTTGGTACAGGTTCACTTTCTCTACAACAATCTTGTGTACCATACTGTTCCCCAACCCATAGTCCATAATGGACTAGTGCAGGTCTGCAAAATCTTTTTCCCAGTCTGCAAGAAAATTTTCTAGATAATAAATTCATCAGAAGTAGCAATGAAGTCTGTTATCTTTATCTGAATTTTTGAAAAGACAATATGGCACTTGAAAATGTCTGATCAAAATTGATAGTGGACTTTTCTCCAATAATAATGCTCAAGACAAAACTTCAGCTGCTAAAAGAAGTTATTTTAATCTTCCATTCTGATGAATGATTTTCTTCAAGCCCATTGTTTTAATATTTTGAAGAAATTCCATGTACTTTAGCTGCTTCATTGGTCCTTGATTCAATTTTTGCAAAAGAGCAGAAACATTTCAATCAACTGCCATTAAATCTTTCAGACAAAGCGTTTTTGAATCTTCAAAAATGTTATTATAAGCTCTTACTGGTCTGCAGAAATGTATTTGGAAATTTGCTGGTCTGTGGGCCCAAAAAGGTTGGGGAACCCTGCCTACAATAAGTTCCTCTGTGTGAAATTTTTTGTGTCCCATTGAATTGAGGTATCTCCCTATTTTATATATAAAATGGGGAAAATCTGTTCTCTAAAATCAAAGTCTCTCTAAAACAACTATTTTTTAGTCCCTTGAATTTAGTTGTGCAGAAAGTCCACATGTATTCTCTTACACATCAGTGCCAACCTTATGTTCACTTATCTCTTTCATCCACAGCAACAACAAAAAAAAGCTCTTTAAAGGAAATACTGGGTACCTCAGGCTTTGTGCCTCCACGCATTCTTCACTACACTTTCCCAGCAGGCAGGAAACTTATTCTCTCTCGTCCTTCCTGGTGTTGGCAACAAAAGGAATTGTAGGAATAAATTGGCTCCATGTCAGGCACAATAAAAGGAAAGAAGAGCCAGCAAGTTTCCTCAATTGTGGCTCGACTCGAGTGATAAAAAGTATGGTAAAGGAGTAAACCGTTGATACCTCCACACCAGCAGCAGCCGCTGAAGGCTAAGGACGATCAACAGTACCTCTGTTTGCCGTGTCTTCTTATTCCGTTTCTTTTACTGTCACTTTACGTGCAAATGCATGCGCCTGAATAATAAGGAAATCAATTTTTCATTCCTCGGGAAATACCTTCATTGATGCTATCTGTTCATTTTCCTTCAGCTTGAGGCAAACGACTGTCGGAGAATAATTATTCGTGGAAAATAGGCCAACTTTAAAGTTTCCAAGTCGTCAATAATGAGCGACCTGAGGAAATATTACCGTATTAACTAGACTTATTGGACCAAGTTCTTTCTCACAAATTGCGCGGAAAACTTTGGGGAAGCATGAATCTACTTGGAGTTATTCGAGGATCGGCCGCAGTCAGCGGAAAGTGCGGCCTATTAATTTATTTGTGAATAAATATAGGCCTAGCCTTCAAAAATTCTAGCGGAGATGAAGAAATTGTGACGTAAGGCAAGGGGACAGGCGATTTCAAATTTGTTATCCTTGTATTTCGAAAATTTTGAAAACGCTCAAGGTGTAATGAAACTATATACTGTTTGATCTATATACTGCTTTTCCTGTGGCAACAATTACGCCAATAATTGCATCAATAAATCAAAGAAAGTATTGAATGATTTAAAAAATCCCTCATCTAATTTAAATACTCTCCAATTTGTTAAATTCTCTCCAATAACAAGTTAGTTAACTTTGAATAGACCCTTGTCCGACTTTTATAACACGAGGAAAATTAACCCTAGTCATTAACGGAATAATACGGTGTTTAAAGTCATAATTATAAAACAAAAACAATAGTCCCTGGGGTAGAAGATGTATATACAGTATTTATGTCAGTTGTGCAATTTGAAAATTTGCAATGTATTTTCTTTTAATATCCATATACAGCTTATTTCTCTATTTTCCATTCTCATGTGATGGATTGTTTGGATGAATTTGGGTGAGGAGGGGAGGGGGTTTGTGTGTGGGAACATTGCTTGAACCTTGAGAATTGTTGGGGACTCGAGACACATATTAAAATAATGAATAAATCAGATAAATTCAATGCAGAAAAATACTAAATTGATAGAGTGGAAAAACCACCCAAGAAGAAGAAACCGCCAGAGACATCCATTAACAAACTTTTACCCTCTCCAAAAATTTCAAAAAACTGGTGCCAAGACATCTTTGACTCAACTTTGTCAAGCCAATCAGACGCCTTGGCGCCAACCCCCATCCTTAATCCACGTCCTGGATCAAGGAGAAATCACAAAATCAATAAAAGCTCAAAATCAACCCTTTATCACCACCAGTTATTGAAAGTTGTTGCTTGGAGCATCTTCACGTGTACAGAGTTTTGCTGAGAGGAAATTTTCTATCTAAATACTTCTTCGAACTTTCTTGTGTATTTTGGGACTTGTTTGAAAATCACTGAAATATATTTTATCTCTTTTTCTTCTGGAGTCTTACTGGAGATTCCCTGCCTTGTCCCGGGCGGATTCCGCATTTTTAATCCTCCTCTATTTGTTCTAAATCTCTAATCTTTCTCGCCTCAAATTTGTGTTGAGATATTTTCTTAATTGAATCCTCAACAAGAATGCTGAAAAGCTGAAATAAAGCTTGCTATTCAATTCAATTCAATTAGAATAATTTAAATAGCCCTCCAACAGAAGCCCCATATACAGAGGCTTGATGCTATAATAACAGTTTTTTTTCCAAGCTCCAATGCAGAATTATTTCTGGTTTTCCCCTGAAAATTATCAATACTTGTCAAATTTCCCATACTATTAGATGAACTTGCTCTCTCAATTTTCTCTCTGATGGTTTTGTGGAAAGATGAAATAAATCAATATACGCTGCTGACAGCAGTCAAAAATTGTATTTGACATAAAATAAATGTATTTTAATTAAAAACTTATTATTACAATTTTCACCTGAAAAACTTGGCATCTTTCCTTGTGAAACACTTTCATCTGCTGAATTTCATTAAAAATGCAAGCGGGCTCTCTCTTTTTCTCTGCAGTGAAATTATCTTCAAGATGAATTTTCTGGTCCCTCAAATTTTGTTGTAGAGATAAGCTACCTGTATTTTAGCCAAAAAGAGGTGGAGAGAATTTCATTGCATATGACCCCAGTACAGGTGGTGCCTTGCAATTTGACCTCCTGCAATTCAATTGCCCCACAATTTGATGGTCAAATTTGCAGGGAGGTTGACTTTAAATTCAACCCTTGACCAAGAATTTGACTGACTTTGGCCCATTTTTTGTAATTTTTGTATGAATATTTTTTATTTTCACAAAGTGTCTTGCAATTCAACCCCAGCTAGTTTGGCAGCCAATTCGGATCAATTTGCAAGGTACCACCTGTTATATGTAGAGACAGTCTTTCAATGGGCATTCAGAAATTTTGTCATAAAGAGAAAACTGTTGTCGCGGACCGAAGCGATGCAGCTCCAGCATCCGGCCAAAACCGGACCCAAAACTTGTTGGATTTCCGAGGCCAGTGAGCCTCGCAAAAATCCCGTTTTTGCAAGACTCACTGAGCCTCACTCAAGGACAAGAAGTGGTTTTCAC
>CAJPEX010005087.1:0-18023 GCA_905338405.1 Notodromas monacha | reverse complement strand
TAAGTTGAGTCTTGTTTTCCCACAGACTTACATTATATAATTTTTAATTGGTGTTTTATGGAAGAAATATTCTTTAGAATTCCATGGAAAAAAATTTTCGCCACTTCAATTTGATTCAGTGAATATATTTTCAACTCAATAAGAACATTTGAAGTATTGAATAATGTACCTCTTCTAGAGTACATTGAAAGGTTTGCATCTGCAAAAACAAAATTCAAGTCACAAAGAGAGAAGGAAGTCCCTCTATGAAATAAGTAATTTTTTTAATTATCTGAATGGACTGGAAAATGATGGGAGAAATGACAAAGAATTTTTCCTGCATAAATCTTATGGTTGGAAATATCTGTTTGTTGCAATCAAGCCTGATAAAAGTCAATTTTTGTGAAATTTATTGGCAATTTTATCATGCAATGTTGAGTCAGTGTTCGTATGTCGGGCCTTTTTTATGCCCTCTTTTATTGAAAAATAAATATGTCAAATTAACTGTCAAATAAACTATGTCAAATTGTCTGCATTTCGAGGTGTCCGCATGTGGGGGTCTCACTGAAGAAAATGGAGCCAGGCATGTGGAAAATCAATTCTTGTCCCTTCTTGCTGACACGGGGCTAGGAAAAACCAGGAGAGAACATATATACAGCACAGTACCTACATTTTATTTATATATACAACGAAATTTACATAAATTAACATGGAACTCCGCGCAGACTAATTAAATCCTTTCCTTATTATTCACACATGCTGCCTTGAAGGCATTTGCAATTTCACAGCAAGCTCCCCAATTTTATTGTTGACGCATATATAGAGCAATCTAGCAATAATATTGCAGTTTTTCCTCGCCTGACCTTGCTTCAAGGGTAATTAAATAATTCTCTTTCGATACCCTATTTTCGGTTTGATCTTTTATCCATTCACATGTTCACCGCTGCATGCAATTTTTAAATTTGTCTTGCAACCTTTCCTCAACAACTTTACTGCATATCTAGAGGTGTTCTCCGTACGTGAACTTCACTTCACCAATGCAAATTTGTTTCGTTGGTAACATAGTCTCCATTTCGGTATTATCTCATCGTGCAGTTTAGACATGGGATGTTGGTACCTTTCTGGTACCAAAAGGTACATAGTCACGTTTACATCAGGGGGAAATTTATGCTCTTGGTTAATTTGGATAATTTACCACTTCGCAGTTCACCTTGCAAATCTCTGAGGCGAGAATTCGGCATCATGGAATGAAATATTGGCGAAACTGAATAATGAGGCCTGCATATATGTATTAAATGATAGTTCGAGAAAGATCCCTGGGCAGTATGGTAGCCAGCACACTTATTTTTAAAAATGAGTTTGAAATAGTGTGGCCCTCAGGAAAATAATTCCATGCCTTCGTTAAAAGGAAGTAATAAAATACTGTACTAATATGACCTTGAATTGTACAATGATGCTGTATGAATTGAAACTCGGAAACTTTAACTGATAAATTGGAATAACCGTCGTGAAAGGATGAGACATAGTTTGGACGGATTCATCAATTGCAAATTATATGAAGTACGTGGTTCCTTATTCAGGTACGAAATCTGCAACTATAAAAATCAGTCAATTTTATCTGCATAACGAATTTGTTGCTCCTATACAGGGGTATCTCAAATCATGAAGCAGGGGTTCTCGTCTACAACAAAAATTTTGAGTCCACCTGTATAAAGTTCCCAAATTACACGTCAGTCACACTTTGGGTAGAGTTTCTCGTTTATTATGAAATCATCAACCTCTAAATACCAGCAATTTTCAAACATACAGCTTATGAATTTGCAATAATCCTAAAGATTTTAGACCAGGGAAAAAGATTTTGCAACTAAGGAATCGCTGAAAGAACGTTCCAAAGGGCCCTTTCCTCAAGTAGTAATCCGGAATATGATCATTTAAAAAAAGCTATATGATCGAAAATAATCATTATTGAATATAGCCGATTATTGAATATACTAGGCCAATTCTTTGGGGATACAGAATAACATTTATGAACTGTGCCGAAACCAAATTAATTCAAAACATCGCATGACTTTGGCGGAACGTTTGAAAAAAAAATGATGATGCTTCATGATTTATTCGTTTTGATAAGGCTCGCAAATATCAAAAGAAAATCAAATAAAATTCCCATAACAACCTCGACGTGGTTTTGCAACGAATCAAAATCATCATGAAAATTAGTCAAAATCGATGGAAGGATATAATGATGTGTCAATTTCGACACGTTTTCAAGAAAGAAAGAAAAAATCGCCTGTGCGTTTCACTGCTCACAGTCAAAAGGCAAGCAGAAAGAAGGCCATCTTCGCAATGACCTCGAAAAGAAAAATGTGTTCCCGCAAAAAGATCGGCGACGCAGTTTGCTTTATTTGCAACGACCTTCAAGGTGCGATCAGAGAGAGAGAGAAAAAAGGATCAGAGCTTGACCCGACGTATCCTTGGAAAACATTTTTACCCCTTGCCGCCCTTCGAATCCCCGTGACCAAAATCCGTAGTTCTTTTTCTATGACGAAACAGCGAGGAAGACATGCCACACATAAAAAGCTGCGGGAGGAAATTATCAGGAATTCGAATCATTCCAACTGAAGCATTTGAAGATTCAATCGCGAATATATGGAATCTTCAAGTATTGCCTCTGAATTCTTATGACGACGAGGTTCAATAAGAGAAAATACAGTACTGCATACGAATAATAATGCACTTATACAGCAGCAGAATCTCGTTATAGCAAAATTAGGGCTTAGGAAGAATTTGATCTTCGATCACTGTCGCCAATAGCCGCAATTTTATTTTAATTTCTTTTTGACGAATTTTTATTTATAACGAAGCTTTTCTTGGCTACTGAACGCTTTGTTGTAACGACATTCGACTGAATTATTTTCCGCGTCACTAAATTAACCACCACCTTATTGAAAAAAAAAGAGTTTATCCGCGACGGATACTGTACTCACATTTACTCAATTTCGAATTTTACCAAACTTTTTGCAAGCTCATTTCCAGATGCCTGTCGTGGGTATTTGATAAGGAGGTCCTCTTAAGCCTGTCAAATTTCCTGAAATAAAACTTCTTTACACCTGATTCAGAACAGATAGTCCGAAATATTAAAAATATATTTTTTCAATCTTCCTGCTGATTTCTTAAAGCACGAATTTCATCAACAAAGTTGGGGAAAATCGTGAAGGAAACGCTGCATACATAACTTTCTTTTTAAAGACAGAAAACGAACTGAGGACA
This sequence comes from Notodromas monacha, assembly GCA_905338405.1. Classification (NCBI taxonomy): domain Eukaryota; kingdom Metazoa; phylum Arthropoda; class Ostracoda; order Podocopida; family Cyprididae; genus Notodromas; species Notodromas monacha. The sequence goes on along the minus strand of CAJPEX010005087.1, from coordinate 14,777 downwards.
AATATTGTAAGAAACCCCAGAGACATATTATCGTGAAAAATGTACAGTAAACCCAGCTGATTATTTTCCGTCATGCGCGCAAAACCCGATACAATTTTGGCAAAAAATTTTCAAACACACACGCACGTGGTGGTGTGACAGTCGTGATTTGATTTCAAATAAGCGTGCTGTTCATGGCAACATAAATAAAGCTGGAAAATCATACGAAAATTAAATTTAGAGACACTTCGAACATTACAAGTTTTTTTTTTTACTGACACAGAGTATATTTTTACGGCAAAAAACCTGCATATTCAATCGGTCCGCAAGGAAAATACAGTGTGCTATTTTCATAGATTTTCGCACCCAATGAAGCATGAACACATTCATGACGCATTGGCCAAGAAACGCTTAATAATCTTCCCCAGAAACATGACAAACGGTATTCAAAAATAAATTCCGGAATCAATTTGAGTGAAGCCATGCAAAGGGAACCATATTCATGCAGTGCTTATTTTCAGCAACAAATAAGCAGGATCATCTTCCGTGAGTGACATCCGTACTACAGTAATAAATACACATACTGATACAGCAAATCACAACCAAGGAGAAGGTTGTGGAACATTCTGGAATATTTTCACTCAAAGTTGCAGAGATAATACCCGTCCATTTGCATTCTCACGACAAAAAGCACCCCCAAAAAAAGAGGAGCCCAGCAGCAAGAAGGAAATGAGGCTTGAGACAGCTTGACATGAATTATAAGAATCCTGCTGTGCTGGCTCCTACTCAAGCGCCGTCAAGAGAAACTCAAAATATTGAAATCGAATTCAATTCGAACCAGCCCCGAAGAAACACGTTGAATTCTTGTGCTTCCTCGTTCTTGATGTGCGGTCTGCTGTTGGACAGATGCGAAAACGGAACGAGAGTCTCGTGACTTACAAATAATGTAACAGCCGGAACGACCTCGCACATGAACAAAAAGAAAGAAAGAGCCTCGACTATATAAGAAGAAGTTTCTCTCGTATAGATGACCGATATGCAATACATATGGTGAGTGCTGTGTGTGTGTGTTCTTTTTCACGAATATGTTATATATATTTATTTATGAATGACCGCATTGAACAAATCAGGAGGAGGATGAATTTATATTTTAAACAAGGAAGCACGGAATAAAGTGATGCAACTTCCGACGCTGCCTAAAAAAGGACCAGAGTATGGATGAAACGCATTACAATATATTTCTCTCGTTCTTTTCCAAAAGGAGAAGTGAAGTGCGTCAGAAGTAAACCTTCCTGAACTAATGCATACATATCAATTGCAAACGAGGATTTTTACAGCCAAACCGCCTGTTGAGATACCGCACTCAGCAACTGTCAATTTATTTTGCAAAACAAATCTTCCCTTATGGATAATAACATTGGAGGCCTCCACCCCAAATTATTGAAAACTCCAATATGAATTTAAATTCGGTCTTCTATACTCTGCCAAACATTCAAATTGATGTGAGACGTCTCAAATTTGAAAGAAGGAAACAAAAGAAAAACTTACTTCTTGGGATCAGCACTATAACTGGTTAAAATTTACATATCCCCGGTTTATTTTGATTGTCTTCAAGATCTAGAAGATTAAGAATTAAATACCATAAGACACTCGATTGCATATATTCTTTTGGCTCTTATGATGAAGTGCCAGCAACCGTTTTAAACTGCCAGAAAAGGTTTCACAAATGGTGATGGCTATAATCAACGGTTGACTGCACATTATGATAACCATTCAGTAGTTTTGTTTCTGAGAGCGATGAATTTTCTTGGCAAGAACACCCAACACTTCAATCCCTTTTCAAAACTGGTGAGAAGTTTAAAAATAAATAGGTGATACCTTGCAATTTGACCATCCTGCAATTTGAGGGGAGGTTGACAAGCAATTTGACCCTTTCCCCACCATTTGACCTGCTTTTTCCATTTTTGTACTTATATAATGAATTTGATGGAGTGCCTTTCAATTCAACCAATTTGCAATTGGAACTTAGCTCAGCAATGGATTAGGGTCTAATTACAAGGTACCACCTGTTCACATAAAGTAGGGCTCCAATAAGCAGATTTAATTGGTTCTTGGATTTTTACCCTATGTCAAAACATCCACACGTTGAAATCACATTTTCCCATTGACCTCAATGGGAACATACTTCACTGGTCCTTTTTTGAAAATTTGCGAAAATTCCCCTCCAAAAAATAAAAAAATGTCTTCTCATGTTTCAGTACATAAGTATGCCAAAGAAACAGAATATAATCTACCTTTCTGACAAAAAAAATTATTCATGCACATGACTTGTCATACTGTGCACGCATGCTGGTGAGAACCCATTGAGAAATAATCAAATCGGGCTAATAAAAATTAGCCCGATTTTTATTATCAAAAATAGTTAATCTATAATAAAATTTATTCTAAGTTTCGTGAATATAGACAGACCCATTTGTTCTATAGAGCTATCAAAAATAGGAGACGTACAAGCTTTTCATTTTTTCCCTACAGATTTCAGAAATGTATCAGAATGTTGAGACATTGTCCAGATGTTAGAACTCACTTTTTAATTTAAGATGCATGTCCCAAAAGTGGAATCGTCTACAGGTCAGGGCACCATTGCAATGTTTGATATGGAGAATGGGACGATTAAATGTAACGCAATCAGAACACATAAAAATCATAGAAAACTTGTACAGTATTTTCTGAAAGAAAGATAGATTCCATTCTCAGGAACAGAATCCCGCGTACAGTATATACAGTATTTTACCCTCTTGGAAAAGGTAAATGACTTCAAAAGAGGTCTGCCCTGACATTTTCCAAGAAGCACAACACACACACACACAGGAACAAGCAGCGGGTCACGAAAAAAAAACATGGCCTTGAAAAGGTAGCCGTAAGGGATTAATTGCTTTGCTTCCATATCCTACCACCATATAGCAGCACAGGCTGCTTACAATAAGGTCACGCTGATTAAATACGACCAGTTTTGAAGAATCCAAGCCATAGGGCAAATGTTACTTCTCTTTCCTTTTTCCTTCCGGTGGAGGTAAAAAAAAAAAAGAAACATCCATACCACGCGACTGACGACGAACGAGAACATGTTTTTGTAAAAGCGACGCGGCCTTGGTATAATATTTTTTCCTCATCCCAAACCCCCCCCTCTGGCGAGAGCCCTCGGGCCGGGATCGGGGATGTCCCGTTTTTCACATGATTTCGTCAGCAAGGACTTCTTTTGAAATTACGCAACCTATATACTCCTGTTGACGAACTCTGGGGGATGACGTAATCATTTCAGAACCAATGGACAGGAAAAGCCGACACACTGTCAAAGTTTTTATTTTTTATTTTATTTTTTTTTTCGAAGGCACAGCTCCAGCAGTTCGCAGGTGCACGCGTACCACACTCCCTCATTACGTAGGTATTTTCCTGGTTTTTGCTTATTTCATTTTTTTTCAAGATGGCAGTACATATATTATATGCATACCTTGTCTTCCTAATTTGCTTCCCATCTCCCGTGTGGGCTGATCCCATCTCGAGTTTTTTTCGAGTGATTTTTTTTTATTACAGGGAAGTCTTGAAGGAAAAGATAGATACCTGTCTCTCGCCTCAGATGGGCTCTATGACTTGAACGTGGCTGCGTGGAAAAGCTCTGTGAGAACCGGATCTGCTTCATTCTCCCGTTCGCTTCCATAAATAATCAATTTATTCTGGGCTTCTAACACAAGAAATATGCTTATATATACTGAAATCAAATACTGTACAAACTTTTTTAGCATTTTACGCAGGGCATATAAAAGCGAATCCCTTCGAAATGAAAGTTAGTTAGTAAATTACAAGCACACGAGGAAATCCAATGAGGTCCCGACTTGCATACGAAGCCTGAGGACTTTTCCAAAATTCCCAAAAATGGAAAAGATTTCATTTTTCAAAATTTTGAGCGATAGGTCAATGTCTTGATCAATATGGAAGTTGTTTCATTGGACAAAAAGACAAAGTAAAAATAATTTCATAGATATAGTTTCGAATTCATTTACCAAAAACAGGCTGATATTGAACTTCTCTGCTTGGGGATTTTCTATCACGTTTGTACAATATTACAGTACAGCATTGCCGGACACGTGTGTTTCTTTTATTCGTCTTCTTGTCCATTAGAATGTTTCAATTGAAATCTATTGAAAATTGTTATCTGACATGCAGACAATTCAATAGATGTGCTCAGTCTGAAGAGGGCCCCACGCGATAAATACAGTAAAATCGTGTTTCAAGCTTTCAAAAAAGAATGGCTTACAGCTGTCATTTTCATAGGTTTCTGTCCAATAGCCACAATGTTACATGAGTTGCTTCATAACATTTTTATTGCAGTCGATAATTACTCTCTTGACTTGCAATATTTTTTTCCATACAACCGCACGATAAGGGACTTTTCATGAAATTTTGAGCACAAATGATTTAAATGAGAGAGAGTATTTTTTAAATCTCCGATAGATTCAACGATGCTTAATTACGAGTACGTTTCATTTCATGTGGAGGATAAGCGAAATAAATTAATGAACGCGATGCAGCCCAATTTTTAAACCCTGCTACGAACATAATTCCAAACCTCGTATATGTGAAAGTTCGATCCTCACCTAACAGACACGAGTTTGCCAATTACAGTATTGTCGGACAATTTTTTATTGACCATATGCGTGCGTGAGTTCTTCAATGCCAATGATGAAATTCAATCACCGTACCCCGAATATCCCGCATAAAAATATGCAATATCCTCAACTGATCTACACCTTTACGGCAAAGACCTGACAGTCAGCGATTTTTCAATTATCTCTATATACAGATGAATCCAAATTGTTTTCAAAAATAGCGAGACAAAACGAAATAATTGCGCTGAACCGCATAAAAAGGATCATCAAAAGGATTCCGAAATAAATCAGTTGTAATTAAAAATCCACTACAATCAGGTTAATTTTAACGAAATTAATCTGTAAAAAAAAATTGAAGAATTTTTCCAACCAGAGTTGGAGCAAGAATTGGGAAAGTATCAGAAAATCGCAGCGAGTCTTTTTTATTCTGATTTTCCGATTTCCTGTTCAACTTCTTTTTTCTCAGATTTCGAATGTAAACATGCCATGTTCAATATGGCGATCGCGTATTTTTTTTTGCCCCCCCCCCCCCCCAACATCATATTTCCCCCGTTATCCAAATATTCAAGGGTTGGTTCATAAGTTTCGAGTCTTTTTGAAATAGATCCAGCAACGAAGGTTCAAAAATTCAAGAACGCGATCTTTGATATGGTACTGTTTTGATCGTTGGATTCATTGCATGATTCAGCACTGAAGTGTTGCCGAAATTTGAAAAAAATAATGATTTGGAATTGCTGAAACTCCGTCCGATCTATTTCAAAAGTCCTAATACAGCAAACCACGTATACAGTAAAATCTCGTTACAACGATGCGCTTTGGACATTAAAAAAGCTTCGTCATAAACGAGACTTCGTTGAAACGAAATTATTAATACTGTACAGTAAAAAATAAATAAAATAAATTGGAATTGCTGAAACTCCGTCCGATCTATTTCAAAAGTCTCAATCAAGCTTATGACGACCCAAAACCGCGTATACAGTAAAATCTCGTTACAACGATGCGATTTGGACATTTAAAAAAAGCTTCGTTGTACACGAAACTTCTTTGAAACGAAATTATCAATACAGCATTCTGGCTGTATTGGACAGGAACTAGAAAAATAATTTGTCGTGAGCATTCGTTATCGTTGTAACGATTATATTATGTCGTAGTAACGATTATATTATGTCTTTGTAACGATTATATTACGTCTTTGTAACGATTATATTACGTCTTTATAACGATTATATTACGTCTTTTTAACGATTATATTATGTCTTTGTAACGATTATATTATGTCTTTGTAACGATTATATATGTCGTTGTAACGATAATATTCTACTGTACTATATACAGTACTACTAAATATGTCATGTACTGTGCATGTACTCACATGGTGCCCTGCTCGACGTTCATGTTGACCCCACTGAGCACACGGGTCTTGGTCTTGCCGTGTTCCCCCGTTATCCAAATATTCAAGGGTTGGTTCATAAGTTTCGAGTCTTTTTGAAATAGATCCAGCAACGAAGGTTCAAAAATTCAAGAACGCGATCTTTGATATGGTACTGTTTTGATCGTTGGATCCATTGCATGATTCAGCACTGAAGTGTTGCCGAAAGTTAAAAAAATAATGATTTGGAATTGCTGAAACTCCGTCCGATCTATTTCAAAAGTCTTAATTCAGCAAACCACGTATACAGTAAAATCTCGTTACAACGATGCGCTTTGGACATTAAAAAAGCTTCGTCATAAACGAGACTTCGTTGAAACGAAATTATTAATACTGTACAGTAAAAAATAAATTGGAATTGCTGAAACTCCGTCCGATCTATTTCAAAAGTCTCAATCAAGCTTATGACCCAAAAATCGCATATTCAGTAAAATCTCGTTACAACGATGCGATTTGGACATTTAAAAAAAGCTTCGTTGTACACGAAACTTCTTTGAAACGAAATTATCAATACAGCATTCTGTCTATATTGGACAGGAACCAGAAAAAAGAATTTGTCGTGAGCATTAATTCGCTATGACGTTGTAACGATTATATTATGTCGTTGTAGCGATAATATTCTACTGTACTATATACAGTACTACTAAATATGTCATGTACTGTGCATGTACTCACATGGTGCCCTGCTCGACGTTCATGTTGACCCCACTGAGCACACGGGTCTTGGTCTTGCCGTGCCCGTAGGCCTTGACGAGTCCCCGACACTCGACAGCCGCCGGGACCGGCACTGGCACCGGCAATGGTACCACCGGTTGCTGTCGCTGCTGCAGCTGCTGCTGCTGACGATACACCTGTGTCGGCAGGACCAGGCCGTAGTCGGGCTCAGGTACGTACGGTGGTACCATGGCGAAGGATGCGTCCTCGCGGTGCGGCACGAGTACCACACCAGCACTGATGGCAGACACCTGGTGGTGGTGCTGTTGCTGGTAGTGTTGGTGGGAGTTACTGCCGTCTGCTGGTCCCATGTACCAGCCACTATACTGCTTCAGTCCCATCATCATGTCACGGATCTCCCCCCGCGGGTGGCGATGATATAGCTCCCGGCGACGCGATGAGCTCTCCCCAGCAGGTGCTGGAAATTAAAATGTCATTATAGGTATTTAAAGAAAAAAACGGACAAGAGGGGGCCTTGAGAGTAAATCACTGGGAGGGCATTCCACCCGTATTATACGTGAGGGTCTTGAATTCCGAGAAGAAAGGGTCAAGGTGGAAATGAGTGTTGGGAGGCTTTGAGAGAGAGAGAGAGAGAGAGATGATATTTTTCTGTACCTTTTGCTCAAATAGACTCTTATCTACAGCAACGATTGTCTCTGAGTGACGAATTTTATTGTGGGTCTCATATATGGGCTCTGTACTTTTGTGCAGGTGGACTCTCTCTCACGATTGTCTCAGTATGTGACGAATTTCTTTTTGTCTCACACACTTTTGTGCAGCAGGTGGAATTTCTGTACGACGATTTTTCTCTGTATAACGAATTTTTTGTTCCATAAAGGTTCCGTAATTTTGAGCAGGCGGAATTTCTCTACAATTGTCTCTGTATAACGGTTTTTTGTGTGTCTCGAACATTTTTGTGCAGGTGGACTCTCCACGACGATTTTCTCAGTATACATTACAATTATTTTGTCTCATTGGTTCTGCACTTTTATGCAAGTGGAACCCCTTCTTGATTTTCTCTGTATGAAAAATGTTCGTCTCATATAGGTTCTGTACTTTTGTGCAAGTGGACTCGCTGTACAACGATTTCCTCTGAATAACGAATTTTGTTGTTGTCCAAAAGGGTTCTCTCACCATGTTATTGAGGTTCTATACATTTCTACGATTCATTTGTTGGTCCCTTTAACTTCGTCTTCGGAGAGAAAGTACACCAGTATTTTTAATGAATCAAAGCGTTAGCGTCAAGTCTGATCAATATTGTAATTTTCGGTGTTTTTCTACAATAATGAAATTCTCTCTGCATGCATTTTTTTTTTGTCCTTCGAATTTTCGGTGAAGAGAGTCCACCTTTAGTTTGCCAAATTCATGCTGGAACATTTCAAGGCGAACATTTTCCAGCAAGCCGAGGAATAAATTGTTGTAGGTATACCTTTTCCACGGCGATATTAATTATATGTTGTATTCTATCAATATTCCCCCTGGGGTTTTACGAGACTTGATTCTCATCACCGCGAATAATTAATTATACGAAAGGCTAATCACAAAGTGGTGTATAATGGATAAATATAAAAAGATTTCTACACAGCAATAACAGTGGCCCGTTTGAGTAAAGTAAAGCTGCACTCATTCCAGATTTTTTTTTAAATCAATACCTAATTTACGCGGCCATGTGGAACCCTTCACTCATTTTTAGAAGCTTAAAAACTATAACGAGTATTTACATTACTTTAAAAAAATCCGCGGAAATATGCGCAAAAGTCAGGATATCTTCCTGTTTGCAGCCCACAAAAGGCTTGAGCGCTTATTTTCTCCGGTTCTTCAGAAATTTAAGATAAAATAATCAAGAAATTGCTCGCTTTCAGCACTTCATACAAGGGTTGTGCGAAATCATCTTTCCTTTTCTTGAGAGAACCAAAATTTAGTCGGAAATCTAAGGTACCAGGAAAGTAAGAAATACCAGCAAAGCCCGTTGGTGCTTATATATTCGCCTATTAATAGAATTTCAATTTTTAGCATGAAAACTCTGGTTCATATTCACGCAAATGCGGTAAATAAAAAATTGACCATGAAATCCCACGAAGACCCCCAGAAACGTTTTAAAATATTTAAAAGGGTTCAATATATTTGAAAATAAGGCTCGTAGCTACATTTCGGAGAGCGTGTTTGATCTATTAAAGATTATAGATTGACACACCGTATATTCTATACTGTACGAAAGAGGGACTACAGCATAACAAACTTTTTCTGAAGTCCCCACGACTTCGTTGTAACAAGATTTTACTGTATAATGAATAGCAAAGGCCGAATTTTTCAAGACTCGTGATCTTGATTCTTGAGAACTGATCATCCAGTACCAACAAGCATTTCTTACAATTTTCGCCACGCAATTTAGACTCGATTTCATTTTATTCTGATGTGGATACACTTCAGACACACATATCTCAAACTTCGATTTAAAAAAAATGCGATTTATAGTCCGTTGTAGACAGGGGATGGATATTTATTAAAATAATTTAAAAAGTAACTTACTCGGACTAACAGCCTGATGAAAAATGTAAATGCCCCTTTTTTAATTTTTTGAGGTTAAGTGAATGCATCTCAGCTAACAGGACGATAAAAAGGACAATCGTAAAATATTATCTCCTTTTAAAGTGGGGCCTAAAAGACAAATTTTTAAATTCTTGAAAATGATCGAATGGTACAAAAATTTTTAATATTACTGCATATAGCCTAAAGAAACACGAAATTTTAGAATTAAAAATGGTGACGACCCTAACATTGCTACACACAAAAAGGGATATTTTAGACGTTATGATCATCATGGCACCAATTAAACCAGTATCTCTTCGCATGCATCTTAATGATGAACCTGTTCTTTGAATATTCAAGGCGACAATCGATATACAGTATAAGATTCTTCAAAGAAACACATTTCGCTTCACGTATAACTCATAATCGAATTGTTGCACACAAGCTATAGGATAAATCTACATTTAAAATACACTTCGGCATTAATACAAAATCCAATTTCACACGCTTACACCGAAAATATTATTCAGTTCTATATACTTTACAGCTCATTCGTCACAAGACGACGGTTAAATTTAAAAAAAATGAACATGCTCATTGTTCCCGCGTTCTTGGATAACGGGGAAGAACGTTTCTCGCGAACTCCAAAGAAAGTTTCTCTGCCTCATCACCTTCAAGTGAAACCGGAAATCGATTCGGAAATACCAAAAGAACAAAAGTCGCCGTGGAAAACAAGCGACTTCCGGCTACTCATCACAGCACACAGGAAACTACTCAGCGTTTTTCACACGCCTTCTTCTGAAACATTTCCAGCGCTCTTTTTCTCTCTCTCTCTCTCTCTCACACACAAAGAAAAGACACCTCCCAAAAAAAAGATGCGCCGGGAAAAAAGGTATCCATCATGCAGTCGTAACAAAAAAGAAGAAGAAAAAATCTCACCGAATGCTTGCAAGAATCCCGTCCAAAAGAAGAAGCAGAAAAATATCCCACGCCTGTATATATATATATATAATGCACACCGCACTTTTCTTTTCCCCAGCAACACAACTCCGCGAATAACGTCGGGAGAAGGAGGAAAACACAGAGACGGGAAAAAAATATATATAAATATTGTATCTCACTGCCGTTTCCGGAAAACCTTTACAGCACAACACGCAATAACCTTCAAAACTGTACTTTTCAAATTAATAAATGTTCTTGAAGAAAAAGGGAATTCGGCGAAAGGTGCGAGAAAGCACACACTTTTTTTCTTCCACACGACTATTTTTTATAATTTCGCCCCTCCACGGAGACTCACGTCCGAACTCGACCGAGTCCAGGGCCGAACTGAGCTTCTCCGATCCCTCGCAGGTAAGACTCGGGCTCGCGAACCCCGAACCGTTGATTGCAGGTAAGAAAAGAAGAAGAAAAAGAAAAAAACAACACAGGGAAAGAGCAAATGGAATCTTCGTGCGAAACAAGCGAAAAATGCAGGAGCGGTGGTTGTGGGGTTTTCCCTTATGCCAAAACAGAAGGCGTCAATTCTGGGGAATCCCTCACGAAAAAAAATGCAGATAAAATCGATGAGACAAGAATCTGAGTTGTATTTTTCTTCTTTTTTTTTTCGATAAATTGAGAGCACTTCTCCAGGTGAACAGCATGGGGTTGAATGCGCAGATTCTGTACAAGGAAAAGGTTGATTCATTGGGAACTCCAAAACTTGTCAATTTCCGTGGCAAAAAAAAAAAATCCAAAAAAAAAAACAGCGAGGAAAATTCGGTAAAATCAAACAATTTAAAGTGTAGACTCATCTCGCTTATTTCCACATTCACCCAACTGAGCTCATAAATAATATTTCCTATCTTAAAATTTGTAGTTAATGTAAAAAAATTTACCAAATTCTGAGCCAATAAAAATCAACATTTAGTTAAAAAATACGAAAATAAAAACTGAACGAAACGTGCGCCCAAAATCTATAGTAGACAGCTTAAGCTAAAATTAGTGCACGCTACTGTAATAAGAAATTCAACATCATTACGCTTACAAATTGTTCGCTTATTATTTTTTACTGATGTGAACTGTTTTTATAGGCTTTATTGATAACATTAAACGACCATTTTTTTCATTTTCGAATGTCATAATTGAGTTTTTCAATCTTTCCTGCTGGGGGCTGACCAAGAATGTTTCTTTTTTCATTTTGTCAATCCGCATCTTTTGTCAAAATCTGTGGCATCTCTGATAACCTTGCGTTACATAAAAAAAAATCAGAATTTCACAGCAATGAAGTAGGTCAGCCAGTTTGAAAAGGCACGCACATTAACAGTACTTGATATGACATTGATAAGTTTTAGGCTCGTCAGGCTTTTATTGATGGTCACTAAAGTTCCATTTTATACCCAGCTTCATATGCAGTATACAGTAGTTCAAAGACAGTTTGCCACGTAAAATCAAGACACAAACCTGAGTTATTAGCTTTCAATAAATCACGAGCCTTTCATTATTCCGTTCTTAGTGGTTGAAAAGATAAATTTCCAGGAATAAATTTGCCAATTTATTCGGAGAATTTCACTGCGTGCATTTATAAAAAACAGTCATCGTCCGGGAGCAATAAAATAGAACGGTTTCTATTAAAAAAAAGTTAAAACATTGCATCAGCATGCGCTTGTCCGTGAACAAAAGGAAAACAATTGTATGGTATAAAACTTTTCAATTACAGTGGGCCCCCGCTGTACAACCGGCTCTTACTACAGCCATTTCGCTGTACAGCCACTGGTGATTGCCAAAAAAACCCCCGCACAACAGCGGCCAACTCGCTGTACAGCCATAAGTGCTAGCTGATGCACCCCCAAAATTTCTGAGGATTTAAATATGCACACCCTCAGACTTGGCATTTTCCATGTCTGGCACTCAGGGAAAGGTGTTTTAGAGAATTTCTGTACAGTATTGTGTACTGTTCTGCATATTTATGTGGTTAGAGTATGTTTGGGGGTGTGTATCATTACTGTTCTGTCATGTGTGCACATTTATTTAACTGTATGTACTGTGCATCAATGTACTGTACTGATGTATTCTCAAGTTAGATATTCCAGGCACTGTGTTATATAGATTTGTTTTTATNAAAAAAATGAGCACAAAATTAGCCTGTTTGGGATTATGACTTCGATTCTTGGAGGAAATTTAGAATGAAATTTATTTTCATTTTTTGTGAATTAAAGAGACATAACGATTTTGAAAAATTAAAATCTTTCAATATTTTTAGAACTTTTGGAAGCGTGTGATGCATCTCGAGACAGTTTTGGATGTCAACGGAGATTTCTGGAGTTTCTGAAGTGTCCATAATTTGAATCATCTGTACGTTGGGGCGTCCATATCTCGGGGTCCCATTTTGTACAGTATTTTTATATTTATTGTTTTTAGTTTATGCGGTTCTTGCATTTAAGAGCTGCATAAATCCACAAAATTACGAAGGTTCTGTAGTATACAGAACGATTTTTTGATGGTTGTTTTCTTTAAAACCTTGATTTAAGGTTCTTTTCGTGTCATTTTTAGCGCATGTTGTCCTGTGAATGCGCATCATACGTTTTTTGATCATATGCTGCTTCAACATTACAGGTGGAATCTCTCGAAAACAAGATTCAAGGGACAAAAAATTGTTTTCAGAGAAAATTTGGCTGCAGAGAATCCCTACACCAATAAGGCAAGAGAACCCCATGCAGGAACCAGAAAGAAAATTCGCTAGGTATAGAAGATGAAGACAGTTATGCACAAAGTCCCCCTAATGTAATCAAAAACTGATCCCATTTCCCACCCCACCATGGAACTTTTAATTTTTTGGTTTTTCTGCTGGAACACACCCTTCTTCCATGCTATGCACTCCAAAAATATCTTTCAAATGTCTATTTATGCTCAGTGAAATCTTTTTGGAGGACCAAGCCTGCGATGCTGTTGAGCCACCCTCAACTACGTCGGCTCAATGACCTTGGCTATACTTCATGCAGCCGGTGAATTTTTGGCTGTAAACACTCCAACTTTGCAGTCGATTCTTGAACTCACCCTGACGCTGTTGAGCTAACGTAAACAACGTCGGCTCAATGACCTTGGCTATGTGAATGTTACAGTTAATACAGTACACTCAGATTCAGATTACAAAGAAATGCAGGGGACATATACAAAAAATCCTTGTGGAGAACCCCGTATATGACAGAAACCTGTGCTACACTACTAAATAATTTAAAACTTTGTTCACGAATCTGAATTAATTGCATAATGCGGGTGTGTCCATTTTTTAACTGTATCCATCATAACTCCACCTGCCGGCGAGTGAGGCAACCTGTTCTTCAGGATATAATATACTGCTGTACTTAGATGTACAGTACTGTACAATGCCGCGCAGCCAACAAGCTATTTGGACCATTAATAAACGGGAACACCTGCACCTATACTGTATTTATACATACGTACTGTATACCGTATATACGGCTCCGCAAGAGAATTCGTCCTCAACGAATTGGGCCTCGTCTCAATGTACTATACGGAGGGACGAGGCCCACTGTATATACTGTACGAAAGGAGGGATGGAAGCAGATATTGTATGTAGCATCGCAGACACCTATATTGCCTGGGGACAGTCATTAGATATTCCTGTGCCGCCCGAACAGGGATGCCCTCAAGGCCTTCTCGCAGGATGCAGTGACGCAATGTCTGAAAAGAAGCGGCGACGATCGGTCACGAACCGCAGCGTCATGATCATCTCACGAGCTGACGATGAATGCGTTGCTTTTGAAATCCGCTAGACGTCGCGAAAGTCGGTTCATGGTCGACGCGGAGCGAGAATAAACATAGACGGAAGATTTCCGATTAGTTATATCTTCCTTTGGATTTCTGAGAAAAATTTCTTCTGAAAAAAAAATCAGATTGGAGGGATTTGGGGTTTAGATTGTTGAGAGTGAAATTTTCGAACGTCTACATGTATTTATTTGTGATGATTTCACATTTCAGTGAAATTTCATCGGGGATATGAGAGTAATTTTTGCGCTCCTAAACCTTGAAAATGTATTTCAGCCATAAGGTATGTTTCTATATAGCTCAAGAACTCGAACAGGTGAACTCTGCCTGCAACAAAATTCAAGGGATCAGAAAAAAAATTGTTGCTGCAAAGAAAATTTTGGTGTAGAGAACCCAATGGGACCAAGAACTAATTCTCGTTACGGAAAAAACCACAGTGGAGAGTCCACGATACACTCGTTCACAAAGAAACTTAAAAAATATACATAGCTGCACATTTTTGCAACCACCGCTTAGCTTACTTCAGCAGAAAGGAATGGCTACGTAGTTTTGATGACACCTGGCGAAATAACAAATGAGGAAATTATGTACACAGCATCCAAAATTCTTGAGCATTATTCATACGAGACTCAGGATTATCTTTGGTCGATTTGAAATAATTTTCTGATGAAAACGTTGGCTCAAAAGACTTGTCATCC